>PVLD010003802.1:49330-136166 GCA_004027595.1 Dinomys branickii | reverse complement strand
GAAGCTGAAGCTACGATTGCTGGAACAAGGGCTTGGGCCAAGAGCGTGTTTGAAGCAGTGGTTTCCTCTTTCTCTGTCTCTTCTCCCTCCAACTGTGCCGCGGCGGCCCTCCAATCCTTTCCTCCAGGAGAGGGTCTGCTCGGTCTTTCCTAGGGCTTCAGTTCCCATTTCAGATCCTTCTTGGGTTTAGGGTACACACCTCTCTCCTTTCTGTCTTCATATTGCTATATTCCATTGTCTGGGTGGTAATCCTCTGGGAGGTTCTCTCTCTGCTGCCTACCCGTTCGCCATCTTCCAGGAAGTCAAGCCCTAAACATTGTTAAAAAGAAAAATAAAACAAGCTCGGCATTGTGGTTCATGTCTTTAATCCCAGCAATCTAGGAGGCTGAGGTAGGAGGATCATAAATTGGAGCCAAATCTGGGCAACTGAGTGAGACCCTGTCACAGAATAAAATATAAAAGGGCGTACGTAGGTCAGTGCAAAGAGACCCTGGGTAAATCGCCACCTAAACTAAAGCCAGAGAGAGCACATCACGTATGGTAAGTGTTGCTTGTGAAACTTGTGTTCATCACATGCATATGTGTGTGCTGGCTTTTAAAGCATGCATGAGCACATGTTTGTGGTACATGATGATTCCCTGCGTCATGGGGTGACGGAGCGTGTGCATAATGTATCTCACCATGTATGCTGGGTCTTGATATAAAAAATGTCTTGTTGTAGTTTATACTGAAAAAAATTGAAAATCTTTGGTTTCCAGTAAATTGCAAAAGCAGTATGATTACATTTTTTATGGTTCTTGAAGCAATTTGAGATTACTTTTTGATTTTAGGGAGCAATAAAATTATTTCAGGTTTCTTTTGTGTGTGTGCGTGCGTGCGTGTGCGCGCACGTGTGTGTCTTTTTTGAGGCAGAGTCTTGCCATGCAGTTCAGACTGGCCTTTAGCTCACTTTTTTTTTTTTTTTTTTTTTTGCGGTACTGGGGATCAAACTCAGGACCCTGCGCTTGTTAGGCAAGTGCTTATTCCACTGAGCTATATCCCCAGCCCCTTTTAGCTCACTTTGTAGCCCAGGCTGGTCTTGAACTCAACGATTCTCCTGCCTCAGCCTCCCGAGTGCTGGGATTACAGGTGTGCGCTACCACGCCCGGCCTATTTCAGTTTTTTAATTAAAAGTTTTTAGCTTTATAATGTCAAGATATAATTTTAGGCCGGGGATAGAGCTTAGCAGCATAGCACCTGACTGGCTGGCATGATGTTGTGAGTTCAATTCCTAGTACCAAAAAAAAGATAAAATTTTAGAAAGCATTCTAAAAATTTGTAAGACCTTATGGTAGAATAAATATTGGATTTGGTAACATTGTTGAGCTGTAAATATCACTGTTTACACATATAACAGTGTGTCAGTAATGAAATTTTTCTATTTAAAAAAATGTCAATTTGATGAAAATCAAACAAAATTGGGTATGTTCTGAAACTACTCGGCATTAATTTGAATGTTTCTAATCAGGAAATGTTTGTCTCATAGTCTTACGGAGCTTTTCACCCTCTGGAAAAGCTAACATTTCACAATGTAGTTTTCTTACGTGGAGTTTTAGCTTTGTTGAGACTTGCGTGTGCGGTTGGCGTTCTGGGGGCGGGGCTGACTGCGGAGCTGGGGTCAGACCCGAGGCCGCATGCATTCTCAGCACGTTCTCTGCCACGTAGCGTGTCCTCAACTCTAGTTGGCAGATGTAATTTTATAATAAAATATATATAACATTTAAAATATTTAACACCCAATACAATTTATTTCAGATTAAATTTAGTGGAGGCTTTTGTAGAAGATGCAGAATTGCGGCAGAGTCTACAAGAGGATCTGCTTCGCCGATTCCCAGATCTTAACCGTCTCGCCAAGAAATTTCAGAGACAAGCTGCAAATTTACAAGATTGTTATCGACTCTACCAGGGTATCAACCAACTCCCTAATGTTATACAGGCCCTGGAAAAGTATGAAGGTAACAAAACGACCTTGTTTTCCTTCACTCTTACAGTATGCAAATGATACTGTCCTTGTAAATGCTGCTGCTGGTGTCTCTCTCCTGGACGTGTTAAGGGTTTCTGATAGGTTTCCGTTGACCTGAACTTCATGGCAGAAGCCAAGAGCCATGAGACAAGTTAGAATTTTTGCTGTTTTAGAGATGAGTTACTGTGTTCATTAGAAATAGGTGAGTTGTATTAAGTGGCAGTGAAACAGGGTCTGATTACAAAACAAGAGTCAGAGAAACCAAAATGATAGTGCCTACAAGTATACCCTTCCGTATGGGGAAAGAACACGGTGCCGCCGCGGCGTTAAGTAAAGGTGTGTGTCACAGCCCACATCACAGCCGGGCCTTTCCTTAAGCCCGCCTTGTGGTGCACTTTCTCAGACTAGGGCATGAGTGCAAAGCACCTTGGGGCCTGGTACCCCAAAATGGAGGTTTAGCTGAAGCTTCTCACTTTTGCTGGGCAGATGGGCGTGTTCTGTCGTAACTTCATGTACAGCAGAGCCTTCTGAGGGAGGGGCCTCACTGAGACCATGTGTAAGTCCTCAGTCAGTGAGCAGTGCTGGCGAATTGAACAAACCACTCTATAACACCTGGGAGGCTGAGGCAGGAGGATCACAGTGAGTTGGAGGCCGGCCTGGTATGCATTGCAAATTCAAGCCCTGCCTGAACTGCATAGTGAGTGTCTCAAAAAAAAAAAAAAGTAACTGATTTTCTCAGAGTACCTGTGTTAAGGAAAGTATTCCCATTAGATTCAAGGCTCTGGGTTAGGCTGGTGAGACTTCAAGCCCTTGCATTTAGGTCCACCAAAATTGAACGGCTCTTAAAACTTCCCTGCTTTCAAGCCGGGTGTGGTGGTGCACACCTGTAATCCCTGCCTTCTGCAGGCAGAGGCAGGAGGGTTGTTGCAAGTTTGAGGCCAGTCTGGGATACAAAATGAGCTCAAGGCCACTCTGAAGTACATAGCAGGACTCTTATCTCAAAAAGAGAAAAAAACAGAACAAGCAGACAAAAACTTTCCTGCCTCCACACTTCTTTAGTGGCACAGGGGTCATTTACGCTCCTAGTGCCTTAATTTCCCCCTCTCATCTTACAAATGGATGTCTTCTTCTTCATGCTTGCTGACTTCCTGTCTTTTCATGTGGTTCCCTGGGGTGAACTAGAAGGGCAGGTGAGTAGCACACTCTTGGGTGGCGCTGGAGCATGCCAGCTCTGGGCTTTCCCGACAGTGAGCACCATGGCTCTCCTTAGCTGTTTCAGACCTTGCCTGTCCTCGGGTACATCTCCTCCCTTGCTCAGTAAATAAATACCCTTTCATTGTCCTGAGAGTGTGCTGGCCTTGCCTTAGGGACTCCTCTAACTTCCTGTTCCTCCCCCCCACACCTGTTTATTCCTTAAATCCAGTGTTTTTTTTTTTTTTTTTCTTTTCTTTTCTTTTTGAGACAGAGTCTCACTATGCAGTTCGGGCTGGCCTTGAACTCACTTTATAGCCCAGGCTGGCCTTGAACTCACCAAGGATCCTCCTGCCTCAGCCTTCCAAGTGCTGGGATTACAGGGATGCGCCACCATACCTGGTTGTGGCTTTGTGAAATTTAATGAAAGATTCTGTATGTGTGTATTTTGGAGAAAGGATCTGTGACTCACCTCAGGTACGCTGGAACCCCCTTTATCCCTGAAACTGTTCCAAGACTCCCCAACATGTACTTGACATCATGGCTATGACTGAATCCTATAGATGGTTTTCCCTGTACACAGACCTGTGGTAAAGTTTAATTTATAGATTAGGACAATAAGAGATTAGCAATAATAATAGTAAAATAGACTAATTATACCAGTGTACTATACTCACCCTTTTTGAGATGTGAAATGAAACAGTGCCTTCTGATGACTGAAGGGATCGGCATAGGCATTGGTCCTGGTGTATGGTCTTTTAGATGATTTGTTGCATTCTGTTTGCCAGTATCTTGTTGAGGATTCTTATGTCTACATTCGTTAAAAAGGTTGCACTCTGGTCTTACTGGGTCTCTGTCTGGTTTGGAGTGAGGATGTGCCAGCATCCAGGACTCATTTGGAAGGCTGTGCAGCTGCCCGGATGCCCTTACCTAGGAGCGGCCTCCTCCCTCGGGGCGGTCGTCCTCCTCCACCCAGAGCGCAGCTCCAGGAGGGCCGATCAGGGAGTGGTGTGGTGCCCTACAGGGGAAAGGGGCCCCCAGCCGCCTAGCCAGCAGAGCAGCCGTGTCAACCCTGGCCATCAGTGGTGTGCTGATGGCTCAGCCGATTGCCCTCACACCCTGATTTGGTCCCACCTTGTCCAAGTCACGTGTGCTCTTGCTCATGCTGGTAGGCAGGAGATGCGGTCAGCCCCTGGTCTCTGCTCGACGCTGGCCCCAGGCTGGGGTCAGGTGGATGTGGAAGGCTCGCGAGCCTGCTCCCTACAGAGGCGGGGCTGGGGCCGTGGGGGCATGGGGCATCCCTGTCCTGCTGCCTCATGGCGGTGCTTAGCTTCTCTCCTGCTGGTGCTCTTGTCCAGGATCAGGTCCGCCGGTTAGTCTGCGTCTCTGCTGCCCCATGCCAGGGAGGAGCAAAACATAGGACCAGCTTTGGAGTTGGCGGTGGTTCGGGCCTGCCGCTCCGCTCTGCTGCTCTTCTGACTCCTCAGGGTAAATCCGGAATTTGGGGATGTGGCTGAGGTGGGTGGCATTCTTCCCCAGCCTTCCTGCAGGTGTGTGGCCTAATGTACTCAAGGAGAGTTTTGAAACAGGTCCGTAATTTCTTTTTCCATGTTAAAGTTATCTAGGCCTGTGAGACAGTGTAACATGTAAATGAAGCTCTTCCCTCACTCACATTGGGTTTGGCAGCTAGTGCGCTGTGAGGTAGCTGAAGTCATTCAGGTTGGAGGGCCGTCAGTGGGGGGGGAGCAGCGCTCAGAGCTGCTTCCCTTTCTGGGTCTTGTGTGTTTGAGCCGTAGCTGTGCTCTGCTCGGTGAGACCTTAACCAGCCCCTTTGTTTAAAGAACAGAATGACATTTTACCAAGCTCAGCATAGCTACTTAACACCTAATTTAATGGAGAAAACCAAAGAGGAACCAATTTATAAAGAAAATACATGCCTTATATTTAAAAGGAAAATTCTGATTTAAAAGTTTCTTTTTAACTGTTGTATATTTTGTACAATATATGTTTTCCTGTTGTCCTGTGATACTTTGATTTTCTATGAACCTTTGGCTTTATGTTACTCCAGAAAAGAGCTGCAACTGACGTAGGTTCACAAACAGCAGGGGGCAGCAACATTATAGGAAGCAGATTTGCACTGAGCCATTAAAGCTTTTGTGTCCTTCCTGCTGTGAGGGGTAACTGTTGGGGCTTGTTGGAAGCGTCCAGCGAGGTGCGCGTTACTGCACCCATGGGCTGCAGTGCAGCCAGCCTCCGTTGGGAACAGCTGTCGGCTCCCATTCAGTGCACGGCTTCCTTTGGGACCCTGAGGAGCTAGTGGAGGGGACACCGGAGGGTCGGCCAGGCAAGCGGAGTCCGCTCCAGCCATCAGTGCCTAACAGAGCATCGCATGTCCGGAAACAGCTACATGGAAAGGTATACTTGGTCTCCTTTACTTACCTCTAAAAAAGCTGAGGCAAACCTAACATAATTTACATTTAATGCAGATGTCTGAGAGTTTTTTTTTTTTTTTTTTTTTTGTGGTACCAAGATCAAACTCAGGACCTCACACTTGCCAGGCAGGCGCTTATTCCACTGAGCTATATCCCCAGTCCTCTGAGAGTGCTTAAAACAACTCATTCTTTATCCTGTTGTGTTTTTTTCAGACAGGGTCTCGATACATAGTTCAGCTGGCCTTGAGTGCGTGGCAGTCCCCCCCCCCCAACCTCCCGACTACTGGAGTTGGAAGTGTGCGCCACCAGGCCCAGCCAGATTATTTCATTGATGAATCTTTTTTTTTTTTTTTGTCCCTTTGAGACAGGGTCTCGCTGTGCAGTTCAGGCTGGCCTTGAGCTCACTTTGTAGCCCAGGCTGATCTTGAACTTGCAGTGATCGTCTTGCCTCAGCCTCCCGAGGGTTGGGATTACAGGCAAGCGCCGCCATGTCTGGCTCATTGATGAATCTTGATGTAATAGCTGCTCCACTGGGATACATAACCTCCTTCTCTCTTGTGCTGGGCTTCTGTAAAACACAGTTTATTACGTCACCTTTGCAGTTTGCCTTCCCCTGGTCTGTGCACCTTCCTCATTAAACCTGTACTACTCTTTGTTAGATGTCTAATTGTGTCATTTCTTCCCTGTCTGTTTTGTTCCATAATCAAGAAGAAAAGGTCCATTTCTTCCATGTCCTGCCACCATATTCCTGTTCACCTCCTCTCTGCTCCCATTTTTAGCCGCTCCGGCTCAGTCTGTGGGCCCCCCCCCCGTCTCCAGGCTGCCGTGGCCTCAGATTCGCATGTCATTTTCCCTGTTCTCAGTGTCCTCTGTCTTGTTCCTGATGCCTTGTGCTGGTCCCTGCTGAGCTTCCTGAGAGTAAGCTCGGATGTGAGCCTTACGGTTCCCTCCCTGCTCTCCTCCTGCAGAGTTGGAGGTTATGTTCTGCAGTTGGCGTTACACTGTGTTTCTCCAGTGCTTTTTGTCCCTAAATAGCATAGTAAGTTAGTATAAGTAAATCATTATATTTTTTGATTGGTTGGCTTGCTCTTTTTTTTTTTTGAAGCCAGGTCTTGCCATGCTGTTCAGGCTGGTCTGGAACTCACTGTGTAGCCCAGGCTGGCCTTGAACTTGTGGCAATTCTCCTCCCTCAGACTCTCAAGTGCTGGGATTACAGGCATGTGCCACCACGCCTGGCCATATTTATGTAGTGCTATTTAAAGGCTACTGTTTAACATTTGTTTGGATTTTATGTTTTGGAAATATTTTATTTAAATATCACCATCAGTTTATAAAAAGCGACATAAGTTCTTTGATACTGTCTGGAAGTCGGAATTAATGTTTTGGGTTGTGTTGGTTCTCTCTTTATGCAGCATTGTGTACAGTCAGTTCTTACTGCTTATTTTGAAATGAGCAATACTTACATTGCAAACAGGTGTGTTCCAGTGTGGAACAGCGTGAGCATAACATGAATTTGACGCTTGCTGTGTGTGATTTGTCTCGGGGACCCCGGCTGAGCGCAGAGAACGCATCCCCGGAGCACATTGTCTGCCTGCGGAGCACACACAGCCGAGTGTACCTCTCAGCTGCGCCTGCGCACATGGCGTGTTGCCCCCCCCATCGTCCACAAGGTGGCCACCCTTCCACCGTTGCCCAGTAGGTCACTTGGGGTGCAGCCTTCTGAAGCCTACCTCCATAGGCAGACCGCAGGTCTCTTGCAAGGTGCGTTGTTCACTATAGCAGCTGTATATTTTCTAATCATCTTGCATGTGTAAAGCTGCTAACCTTTTTCCTGTGTTTTTTTTTTTTTTAATACTGATGAAATTTGGGTATTGGGTACCACCCCCTTAGATTTTGATGTTTCAGACAGGGTCTCTGTGGCTGACCTTAAACTTAATGTATAGTCCAGGTTGCCCTTGAACTTGTAGTGATCCTCCTGTGTCAGCCTCCTGAGTGCAGATTACAAGTGTGCACCACCACACCTGCCTTGCCTTGTGTTTTGTTGCTTTGTTTTGTTTTTTGTGGTACAGTAAGTCCCCACCTTACAAACCAATTCCGTATTGAGAGAACCTTTAGAAATCAGATTCAGTCCTAATCCAACAAAACAAGCCTTACATGGTGCACCTTGAAAGTTCAAAGTGTGATTGTTCCCAAGCCGGAGATTTACTGTATTGAGGACTGAACCCAACCCCCTCATGCCTGTGCGCTGACACTCTACTACAGAATTGTCTTCCTGCTCCCAGACCCTGTGGTTTTATTGAATAATTTTACATCATGCTATGATGATTTTCAGGAATACCTGTGTTGCATTACTGCAGAACTGACTGTATACAAGTTGAGGAGGGTGTATTCAGGATACCAATGTGCATACTACTAATTGTCAGCTGCTCTGATTTAATTCCCATTGTTTGACATTTCTTAAAAAAATATTAAAAAGTGTTTACCATAATTATCTTTATTTTCATGGTGTCGGGCTGAGTCAGGCCCTTGCACGTGCTGTGGGCAGTGTACACAGAGCTGCACCCTCAGCCAGCATGGTTGTGTTCAGGTAACACCTGCTGCTGTTTCACGATCCCAGGACATTATTATGCAGAAGCACTAAAGGTTTGTGACCTCAGGAGTTTTGATTTTGCTGTACTAGAATTTCTAGGCCAGGCAATGCAGCTTCCCCCTTAATTGTAAAAGTAATAGTATAAAAGGTCAATGCCCAGTTTAACCAGTTTTTTCTCCCATCCCCATCTTCCTCTTCCCTTCCACTGCGCCCTCTCTTCCCCCAGACTTTCCTCCTCCATGGTTGGCATTTTAAAAGCTTGACAAACTACTCTTCTGGGAAGTTTGTAGTAAGAGTTTTGGTCGCAACAGTTCACAAGTAAATATTTTTCACTCTCACTGTTTGCTTTTTATTCTAGTGGCTAATACTTTTTGCTTTTTTGAGACAGGGTTTCATATGCAGTGCATGCTGACCTTGAATTCACAGGAATCCTCCTGCCTCAGCCTCCAAGTGCTGGGATTATAGGCATGCACCACCACTGCCAGCTGCTAATACATTTTGTTGGTACAGTTTAATAGGATCTGGGTGCAGGATCACTTGAATGGAGGGTTAGTAACTAAGGGAGAACTACTGGCCCAAGAATAACTGTAAAGCTGGGTATGTTGGACATGGCTATAATCACAGCACTTGGGAGGCTGAGGCAGGGGGATCACTACAGGTTCAAGGCCAGCTTGGGCTACATAGTGAGACTCTGTCTCAGAAAACCAACAAAATGAAAGCTTTTGTCATTTAAAATGAGTATTAAAAGTTGTGAAGGTGATCATCTCTAGTGAGAGATAGGAAAGATGTTGTTCATGTATTTAGTTCATGCTTTGAGACCGTCTCACTGTAGTTCAGGCTGGCCTAAAACATGTCGAGGCCTAAAACCTGCTCCACTCTGCAGCAGTCGCGTCAGTGAGGTACAAGGCAGCTTTGTGCTGACGCCCGTGAGTCACTGTGAGTGGGTTCCTGTGTTCTGACAGTTTCCCTTGCTGCACTGACTGTCGACCCTGTCGCTGATCCCAATGCTCAGATTGGATAGATCCAATCCCATGTTTCTGCAATTATTTTTGCCAGTAATTTTAGTGCATTTATACTGTAAACTTTCGTCACTGGTATTTTAATAGCCCTTTTTCTACTTAAATGGATTTTTAAATCAGTTTCATAAATGTAGTAAGAAGGTCAACATTTGATTATACAACTTCTAGATTAGAATAAATAATAAAAAGAATTAGTCAAGGGAACATAGGCATAGAATATATTGTTTCAATCTTTGTTAATTAAAGTTTATGTCTTTATATGACCATTTAATCAAGACTGGATTGATCTTTCTCAGACCTTGTGGGGTCTGTTTGGACATGTGCTGATTCAGATCTGTGTCGGTGTGGGCGGGCACACTTCCAGAGATGTCCAGAGCGCCCTGTAGTTAATTTTGCTTCTTGTATTACTTGTTCATTTAACTTGATTAGAAAATCTCAGCATCTGCTTCTTAATTACTTTGTTAGCCAATTGTGCAAAACCCTGCAAGTCAGCTGTAGCTCCTCCCCTCTCTTCTTCCCCCTACTCAGTCACGGTCCTGTTGCTTCTACAGTATGAAACTTTACCTCTGACTGCAAACGCCCCCACCCCAAGTCCAGGCTGGAGCTTCTCCCCTGAAGCAGTTGCGCTAATGCTCTTGCCATCCCTGTCTTTGCTCCTTTTAGTTCTCTTTGCTTTAGCCAACTGTAGTAAGAACATAAATATATCAATATGTCTTTAATCTTTTAAAACCCTTCAGATGGTTTTCATTGCTTTCAGAATTAAAATATAAACTGGTTTAGAATGGCCCTCACAAATCATCACCTGTGCCTGCTCCTACCCCTTTTCCTTCCTAGTAGTGACTGTCAGTACTGATTCCTTACCTTTTTTTTTTTTTTGTCTTTTTGAGACAGGGTCTTGCTATGCAGTTCAGGCTGGTCTTGAGCTCACTTTGTATCCCAGGCTACTTGAAATGATTCTCCTCCCTCAGCCTCCCGAGTGCTGGGATTACAGCTATGGACCATCATACCCGGCCTTATCCTTTTCTTTGAAATAGGTCTTGCTCTATAGTTCAGGCTGGCCTACTGGCGATCCTCCTGCCTTTGCCTCCCAAGTGCTGGGGTTAACAGGTGTGAGCCACTGTGCTTGTCTGAACCACTTACTCTGGGTATGTTCATCTTGGGCATTCTGTTTATCCTTGTCATTGTGAGTTATGGTAAAGCTTAGAGGTAAATTATGCTTTAGATTGTTACAGAAATACAAATACTTTTGCTTATTGACTGAAACATTGAAGCGGTTTTATGAGGGGCACAGTTGCATTTTTTTAAAAAATGTTCATGTATTACTCTGAGTTCAAGGGGTCCACAAACGTTGGGTTAACTTGTGTGTGGCTTCTTTCGTTGTGGTAACTAGTAAAGAGTGTAGTTTTTCAAAACCTGATTGGAAATTGACAGTTGAGATTTAGTAGATGGTACGAGTAAAGGAAGGAACCTCACAGTGCTAGCGCAAACATCTGTAGTGGCTGACAGCTGTCATCCCAGCACTCTAGAGGCTGAGGCAAAACAGCTGCCAAGTTCAGGTACCGAGTTCAGACCCAGCCTGGGCAGTTAGTGAGACCTTGTCTCAGAGAAAAAAATTAAAATGGGCTGAGTGTTGTTTAGTGCATAGGCCCTGCATTCAATCCTCAGTACAAAAACAAAACAAAACACAACACATGCTAGTAAAAGCTTGCAGATTTGGGGGCAAATGAATTCATGAGAGAGTTAGGGATTTACAGATTCTAAGAGGCTGCCTCTATGTTCAAGGGGCTAGAGAACGTGTTGAGGGTGAAAGATTCTTATGTATAATATTTCTATAATGATGTCATGTATGTATAGTATTCTCAAAAAACCTTCAGAATCGTGAGCTAGAGAAATAGCAGAGCTTATGGAAAAAATACTATTGAGACAGATCTCAAAATGCACGGAAGTTTTTAAAGCATTATTCAGAAAGCCTTGACAGACTGTAATAGAAACCCTGTCCCCATGATCCTTTGCACCAGCCCTAGAGTCAGTGAACTCTCCGCAGGCTTAAAGTCTGAGGCTCTTCACTTTGCTTTGAGATGTAGGGCCCTTCTAGCAGAGGTCCGTTTCATTGAAATTATAAATCTGTACCAAGGAATATAATTTGGCCCTTTCTTTTTTCAAAACAGTGACAAGTGTTTTGCGCCCTTTCTCTACATACCTTAACCCAGCGAGACGCGTGGTGTCCATTAAACCAGCTCCTCTGAGGTCTTCGTTGCTAAGGCTTATTACTCCTCTGTACGAGAGCTTGCCCTTGATCCTTTGAAAACACTTTGGATGGGGAAGAAAAGTTCATGAATCAGTGCCGCTCCTGTGATTCGCTGCTGCCACCCTTCTGTTTCCCAGTAGCTCATAAGCTAACTGGGAGAAAGGACCAGGCATTGTAGCACAACAGACATTATGTGGGCAAAGTGTTGTTTACAGTCTGTCTAAATGTTTCACACATACGAACTGTTTTCTCAGTGTGTGTAAATGCCATTGTGATTAATAATGAAATACGAATTTTAAAAGCAGTTTTGCTGACTTAGTAGCTTTTCATCATTTTCTCAATCAAGAGCTACAGAATTTTCTGGAAGTTTGGGAGTTACCGTTTTAGAGTGAAATGCAGTGTGCCAGAGGCCACTTGGAAAATTCCTCCACTAAAGATCAGAAAAATGAAGTCCTTTTGTTACGCTAATAGAAACGCCTAGTAACTGTTGTTGGTTTTTTGCATATCCAGCACTGTGCTAAGAGTTGCATGTAGTGGTCTCACATGTCCACCTTTTAGGTAATCTGGCATTACTCCCTCATACAGGCGAGGAGAAGGGGCCTCTGAGCAGCATGCTCTAGGGGACAGGGCAGCAAGTGTGTGGCGAGGCTGCTGTGGGCGCCCAGGCTCTGCTCTGTCCTCCCACGTGGTTCTCGGTCATGTGCTCTTAGGTCTCATGCGGAGCTCTAACGTGTAGTACAGTGCTTGGTTTAACTGCTGTTAATTGTAACACTGTGTTATTAAGAGAAATTTGGAATGAGGGGTAAGTTGGAGGTCTTACTTAAAGTCTATGGCTGGGTTATGTGAGCCGTAAGAAATGAAATTCATTTGGTTCTAATGTTATATTTCTGCATCTCTTAACGGGCCTTACGAGGGAAGTGACAGATGCAGGGGCAGTGTTTTATTAGTGGGAAGCTTTGAGTGCTAGTTCAAGTCAGCTCACTGTACCGAGGAAAGGATAAAAAAGCTGTGGTGTTTTATACAATGGACTACTCCTCAGCTATAAAGAAAGATGAACTCGGGGCTTTTATAGGTAAATGGATGCAACAGGAGAAACCGCTCACACGTGAAATAAGTCACACTCACGTGTAAAATTTGCATTGTCTCCCTAGTGTAAGAAACGGAGGGAGTAAATAAGATCCAAAAGGTACAGCAGATACTGTGAAAAGGAAAGAAACTGCTCAAACGGACAGGACAACTGGGATGGGGAATGGAGGAAAGAAAGAAGAAAAAGTTAAAAAAATTTCGTATACAAGATAGCTAAGATAATTGTACTACTAATTTCTGTTCTTTGAAAGGAACGGTTAGTGCTTGTATTGTTTGATCAGTTTTGCATGCCCACACTTTGTAATCTGAGCAACTAATGTGAAGATAACAACATGCAATGTAATCACCATTGTTAATTTTCCGTCATCTTGTGTTGAAATTGTGTATCATTTCTATTTTTTCTCTCCCTTTAAAATAATAAATAAACGGAGTGCTAATTTTGAATTAAGACATCTAAGTGAAACTTTAGAGGCCTGCACTATTTGTGACTTTTGGATCAAATGGCACTTGTTATCTCATTCAGGGTTTGTGACCTGCGGTCTTGCTCATTCGTACTTTCTTTTTGTTTAGGGAGACACCAGGCATTGTTGTTGGCGGTGTTCGCGGCTCCTCTGGTTGATCTTCGTTCTGATTTCTCCAAGTTTCAGGAAATGATAGAAACAACGTTAGATATGGATCAGGTATGCGACAGACAGTTTAATTCAAGTTCAAAAGTAGAGAACAACCAAAAAACAAAACAGAAAGCCACTAATATAGTAAAAAGTTTTCAGTTACCTAATTTTTAGCATTTTTATGTGGCACCTTTACCAGATGCAAGATTTGTGGATGTGTGAGCTATGATGGAAAGATATAGCAGATGTTTAAATTTTAAAATTCTTAGTAGTAAAAGACACATCGCCGCCGACACTCCTGCCTTGACCTCGCCCTTCTTGCCGCTCTGAGGCAGCTCTGGCGGCCCCTCGTAAGTGCCCTTCAGCTGTGCTGTCATGGCTGCTCCATGTCCCGACGGCCTCTCATGGTCGTTTTGACCTGGAAGAGCCAGGAGTTGCATGCACAGCGCCGGCCCTTCCACTAGATGCCGCTCAGCAGCAACGGTAACTGTATTTTTTATCTCCTCACAAAGATGTGAAAAGAGGATTTTCAGAACTGCTCCAGAAAATGACAAGAACAGTGGGGTGTGTTCAAACTGAGTATTTTATGGGGGGATTAATTGCACTGTGCCTTTCACTGTAATACATTTTTACAAAATTAACACTCACCATGTTTTTTGCTTATACCTTGTAAAGCAAGCACACAAACACAGAGAAAACTTGGGCAAAATGTTAACGGAATCTGGGTGCAGGGGATATGAAGGACTCCAGGGGAAGCTTCTGAGGCAGAGTCTCGGTTTGTAGTTCGGGCTGCCCTTGACCATGCAGCCTAGGCTGGCCTCAGACTCCTGTCAGTCCACCAGCCTCAGTCTCCCAAGTACAGGATGACAGGCATGTGTCACCGTGCCTGGCCCATACTGTCCCGCTCCATATAACAGATAAGCTATGTGAGATTCGAAAGCACAGCATTGAGCCCAGCTTGCTACCTGTATGAGCATCCTGGGAGGTGGAAGACTGTGCTCCTGTCTGTGAGCTCTGAGGGCCAAAGGCTGCGGTCTTCGTGTTTTACTTCAGTGATGATCCAGCTGTAACTGCAAAGGACAGACAACTGTCTCGGCCGGGCGCGGTGGCACGCGCCTGTGATCCCAGCACTCGGGAGGCTGGGGCAGGTTCATCACGAAGAGTTTGAATGTAGCAAGACCACTCAGTGATTGATTGATTGGTGGGTAGGTACTAGGAGTCGAACCCAGGACCTCATGCTTGCCAGGCAGGCGCTTGTCCTGCTAAGCTTATATCCCCAGCCTTTTGCAAGACCCTTTAAAAAATTTTTTTTAAAAAACCAATCATTTTAGTCGGTAAATACAAATATTGACATTGGAAATAGTTATTGAGTATAGAAGCATTCTGGTTAAAGGAAGTCTTACAACTAAATGAATTCATATATGCAGTTGACTTATTTTCTTATTAATTCCTATTTTCATATTCTTATTTCTTATTAATTCCAAAAGAGAAGAAAAATTACAGTAACTAGAGAAGAGAGAAGTAAATATAGGAACTGGTTGTAATCTTGTAAGCTGAGCCCTTAGGAGGCTGAGGCAGGAGGACCATCAGAAGCTGAAGGCCAGCTGAGCCCTGCAGTGAGCCTTAGTCTTACCCTCCTTCCCCCAAGTAATAGTAGAAAATACAGGCTGGGCGTGGTGCACACCTGTGACTCTAGCCCTTCAGGAAGTCGAGGAAGGGGGACTGCAGCCTGGGAGCCTCACAGGCCCGTCTCAGAACACGGAGCACGGAGAGGGCGGCGCGGGGAGAGGCCCTGGCTGCAGTCCTCAGACTGCTGGGAGGAGAGGCCCGGGAGGAGGGGGGAGCGAACACAGGACACACGTCTTGTAGGGAGGCGCTCTGAGGTAAGGGGTTATATAATTTGTGTGTAAAGTGGGAAAAGTTTCTGAAGTAGGCAAATATAGCCTGTATTTCTTAGCCAAATTTATAAAATGTGGCTTTGTTTTGTATCTGTTAAACATTTATTTATATGAACAGGTTCATATGCCAGAGCAATTGAATATGTTTCTTAAAATTGTTTGACTTAGAAAATAGTATTTTGAAAAAATTTTAAACTAGATTTCGTGTTAAAATGATGCAGAAAATGAATACTTGAATTCTTTATACTAAAGTATCAGTTTGGTTTGCTGAATTTTAGATTCTTTTCATCACTTGTGTGTTTGTTTAATATGTGCCCTATGTATTTTTGATTTGTTTTTACCAGATCACTATCTGAAACTTAGATTTGTTCTGTGCTCTCTTGACTTCAAAAATGCGTGAGGACATGGGCAACATAAGCGCGTCACTTCCTGACATGTTCCATGTGGGCGAGGGATGCAGTTCCCAGGCTGTGGTTGTTTGACTTGCCCGTTACTGCATCACCCCCTTTGCGCCGATGGCTCGCATCTCGGCTCTCATTTGCTCTGTAATGAGTGATTTTAAGAGCTCTACTTTTAGGTTTGGAGGTAGGGAAGCACTTTTGAGAGACATCTGGATGCTAAGTGTGTTTTGTACCCTTGCCGAAGATGTTTGCCTTGCTGTGGTTGTGTCTGTAAACATTCCTGTAAGTGGAAACGTGTAAAAGCGCTCTTGGCATTTCGGTGGCTGTAAGAGGGTCCAATAGACACTGAGCTTTTGCACAGCTCCCTGCGGGAACCCAGAGCCTGGCAAGGCTCTGCTGAGATGCTGCATTTGGTTTTGCTGTCCTAATTTTTTGTTTTGTTGTTGTTGTGTGTGTTTGTGCATGTGTGTGTTGATTGTGAAACAACATCTCATTGTGTAGTCCAGGCTGGTCTTGCGCTCAAGATCCTCCTGCTTCAGTCTCTTACAGACGGTACCGCCATTCCTACCTCACCTGTTTTTCTAAATTGCTACAATCTTGCCTTAATATTGTAGAGCTCAAATTTAGACTGGTGTTTGATTTCCCTAGAGGGCTTGTTAAATCTAATTGCTGGTCTCCAAGCTCAGAATTATTCCTCATGTCTGTCACAGGGTTGGAGAATTTTCGTTTGTTTGTACCCAAGTGTAAGAAAGCCTTTTCTATCAAAAGTAATGAACAAGAGAGGGCGAGTCTCTGTCATGAACCCGTCCACCTCGGCTGCCTTACACCAGAGTTACGGGAAGGTCTGCTCGGTGTAGGTCCTGTGGACTAGGCTGGGCACCAAAGGTAACTTAGCAGCCGAGGACTTTGAGCTGCCCACACACCCTCTCCCTCCCTTGGCACCCCTGCCCAGCAGCCCTTCAGCTCCCCCGCAGCTGCTTACTCCAGCCGGCGGGACAGCAGGTGAGCTGCTTCTCACAGGGTAGGGCATCAGGGAAGCCCGCAGCAGCGGCTCTCATGTCTGTGACCTCGTGCACAGTGTGCTCCGCCCTTCTGCAGAGGCGAAACGCCGTGCTGAGGCTTCGGGTCCCAGTACCGTGTTACCTGCACTAACTGTCTGGGCTGTGCTCCCAACCCAGTTCTGTCTCGTGTTCAGCACATGTCTGCTTTTAGAAAATACTTTGCCCAACCAGTTAGCTGTTGATTTTGTATGACTTTTGGCACATTCTCCCCAGCTGATTTTCTGGTTTATATCATTCCTAATACACCTCAGTGTGATTTAATTTTATTTTTATTTTTTGACTTAATTTTAGAGCTGCCAATTTAGATAAGACCAGCCCCAATATTTTCCTCTCCTCTCCTCTCCTCCCCCCCTCCCCCTCCCCCCCCTTTTTGAGACAGTCTCACTGTGTACTTCAGGCTGGTCTTGAATTCACGGTGTAGCTGTGGCTGACCTTGAATTTGAAGCTATCCTCCTGCCTTAGCTTCCCGAGTGCTGGGATTTTAGGCATGTACTATCACATCCAGTTTCAATCCCAATTTCTTAATCTGAAAGTAGAATTTTTATTAATTAATGATGTCAGGAAATAAGGTTTCATTCTATCTCTTAGGTTTAGTGGTTGGGGCAAATTAAATTGACGGTTAGTGAGAGGAAAGGACATTGGAACTTGGGGTATAGATAATAATGATGTCCTAATGGGGAAAGTGGAAGAGGAGAAGAGGCCCTTACAGGAAAACAAATGCCTGTCAGGAAAGACAGTGGGCCCCCGAGAAACAGAGGCGAGAGAGTGGGGGCGCTGGGGATTTAGGGTTGACAGTCGCTCCTCTGCGTGAGAGAGCCCGTGTTCTTTTGTCCTTAGAAGACGTCTGTAGCAGGTTCTTCGGAGAGCCCTTTGTTTACATCTGAAAAGGAGTGGAAAACAACCATTAAAAGCTTATTCTTAAATTCCTACAATTTAAAATAATTACTATGCATCGTATATTCTGAACACCTTCAGTGTTAATACTATGCCAAGAAGACATGTTTTAGGTTTCTTTTACTTTTTCCTCTGAGTGAACAGACTATTTGACGTTAAACTTACATCATCGAGGACTCTGTTTTGCAGAACCCAGACTCAGTATTTTCCAGCTCACACAGTTAAGAGTCTAGAAACGGGTTAGCCTCTCTTCACTGTTGCTTCATCCCACTACTCAGCAGTGCGGTCCTGAGGAGAGGTCTCTTGATCGCTCCCACCCTTTGGGATTTTAATTTCAGCCAAGGTCAGTTCCCCTCTTGGCCCTAAAGTGGCTGCTAGTAGCATCTGGAGCAGTGCTGCAAGCAAGAGTCCGGTCATTTGAGTGACAGGACCAGCAGTAGTGATTGCTGCCAGGGAAGCAGAGTGGGTAATTACCCTAAGGTTCCCAGGGCTGCCAGGGAGCCAGCTTCCCTGTGGGAGAAGCCACACTGAGTCTGACCACGGCACCGCGGGAGGGAGGGAGGGAGGGAGGGCTGGTGTACCGACCACCAGCAGTGCCTCTTAGGGCACTGTCCTGTGACTGTAGCTGCCATGCTTTGGTAGATTTTCTGGAGAATGGACCTAGCATGCTTTTGTTATTCTCATTTGCAAACCTTTAAACTTGTCTCACGTTATAAAGTGAATTCAGCCCTTCACTGTCATTATAGCTATCTGTGATAAGTTAAGCATTTGAATTACGTGATTCAGGACTGATTTGAGGAAATCTCCAGGGAAGGCCAATTGTTTCACAGAAAGTTTATGAACGCTTCACTCTTTTCCAACTGTGCACTTAGGAGTGCATGAGATGAAGGATTTCAGTTCTGTAAGTGGCTTTGTCAGCCCCCCGAACACCACCTAGGTTTAGTTGTTCAGGCGCTTTTGTAGCTGTTTTCCGTAAATCTTATAAAATAGTTGTTCTATTTTTGAAATACAGCTCAAAACTATCCCAAGGTACAAGGTTTGGAGAGAACGAGTTTTCAAAAAAATTAAGTAATTTCTTTTAGGTCAAGTTGTTCAGTGAGCTCTGTGCTGCATTTGAACCATCTTTGAATATTAGTTTCCCATATTTTTATTTTTTATTATTGGAAATGTGGTAATTCTTTATTGGAAATACTGAGACAAGAAAATGAGCTAAAAACAAGGGCGGGCTGTTGCTCAAGGAACCGCGGTTGCACAGCCCTGAGGTGGCGGCCCTGCTGCGTGAGTTGTGGAGGTGGCGCCCAGGAGTCTCAGCAGTGCCTTCCTTGGGGGTGAAGAGTATAAACAGGAAGGCACGCCGAGCCGAACCCTCAAAATAGAAGCCTGTGGAGCTGTGACTGATGCCCCGACGCTCAGCTGCAGCAAGGGCAGGTCACAGTGGAAGTGTCTGCTCTGCCAGAGGTGAGAGCTTTCTTTATGAATGGGAGTTTGGGCAGGAGGGACCTAAGTTCTTTCCATTGAGTTGAGGAGAGGGGCAGGGACACGGAGCAGGGACAGCTTGGGAGCAGCTACTAGGGCGGTGGTGGCAAACCTGGGGCCCTTGTGCCACAGCCGGTTGTTTGTTATCAGTGGAAGCTCCCAAAGGGTTCTCCGTCACTAACCTAGGGGTCACGATGGCATTGGAATTACAGGTTGTAAAGTCCCTTCCCCACCGCGTGTACCCTGCCGAGTCGGCTGTCCCCCTCACCCCTTCCATCCCCACTCCTCAAGTTATGTTTAGGATAAGCAGAGTTTTCATCTTACCAGTTTGTATTCATAGTCTACCTATTTAGAAGGAACATGTTGGGGTTTTTTTGTTTTTTTGCTTATAATTTTAAAACTAAATTATAGATTATAAGACACTGCTATAGTAAAATAGATACATATTTATAAAGAATTCAAATAATGCAGAAGGGGAGAGAGAAAAAAAGTTAAAAATAATACCCACATCTATCACCCAGAAATAACCTCTGTTAATGTTAAGCCTTTTTTCAACTTCAGGTAGTATTGAGGGTTTCGAGGACAGGCCCTGAGCAGTGGTATGATTGTCTGTCTTGTACGAGGTAGGAGCCAGGACTGTGGTTGCCCGCTTGGTTTAGTCCCTAACAACAAAGTACTGCTCCGTTCAGAATGCCTACAGTGGCCCCTGCTGAGAAGGAGATGAAGATTTTTTTTTAAGGTATATGCAGGTAGATGGTAGATATATTAAAGACAGGAGCTCATAATCTGGGTGTTATTTCTAATTGTAAAAGAATTCCATTTAGTGTTATTTAACTATACCAAAACACACACACACACACACACACACACACACACACACACACACACCCACCCACCCACCCACCCACCCCCTATCACAAAAGGAGGGGAAAAGTAATCTAAAATATAGGTTAAAAAATTAAGTTAGAGTAGCCAGGTGTGGTGGCTTATGCCTGTAATCCTAGCACTGGGAGGGAGAGGCAGGAGGATTGTTGTGAGTTAGAGGCCAGCCTGAACTACATGGTGAGACCTTGTCTCAAAAAGACCAGAAAAAGCCCAAATAAATAAATACAAATAAAAGATTAAGTTAGAAGAAAATATGAAGAGATTGGAGAATTCTTTAAATGACCTATTTTAAAGTTTGAGTAGTATTGCTTCCTTGCTGTGAATGTCAAGAAGCATTTAGCCACCGGTTCACATGCTGTTGCCTCTCCTCATACCTGTTGGATTTGAACGGCTGCATTATTAGTGGAGAGTTAGGCCAGGGGGCCCTGATTTTGGGGAATCTGAACATAACGGGTCTGGCCACATAAAGAGTGATATGAAAAGCAGGAACGGGCCTTTGCTTTCCCGTAGCTCCTAGCCGCCTGTCTGCAGGCCCGCTGTGCCTGACTTCCTGCCTGGCATGCAACCTGTTCTAGCAGAGGACAACAGACTGTGGGGAAGTGGCTGTACAGAAGGAAGGGGCTTGGATGCCCGGGGCTCTGAACTGTAGGAAGTGAGGAAGAAATACGGGATAGGTAAGCGTAGCTTACTGAGGTTTGTTCTTGCTCTGGTGTTGAGGTGCTTTTTGTTTTTGTATTTTTGGAGTGCTGGGGACCTAACCAGGGGGCTAACTATTAGTAAGGTTTGTTATGTAGACTTTAGTCTTTCCTGTGTGAAAAGAAACCATCATTTACAAAGGAAATTTAAGGCCTGCTTTTTGGTTTTAGTTTCTAGTTCAGGCTGGCCTTGAACTTGCAGCAATCTTCCTGCTTCACCCTTTGAGTACTGGAATTACAGGCATACACCACAATGCCTGGCAAATGCTGCTTTTAAGGAGAGGGCAGAGTCCCTCCTGTATTGGCTGTTTCTTGGTTGCCTTCAGCTCAAGATAGTCTTTATGCCAGGCAGATGTGGTGTTGTATTCCTGAAATCCCAGAACTCTTGGAGGCTGAGGCAAGGAGTGTAAATTAAAGTCCCACCCAAGCAATATAGCAAAACCATGCCTCAAAAGGGCTGGGGGTATATCTCAGTGTGAAGGACTGGGTTCAATCACCAGTATGGTAGCTAACAAATACATAGATAAAAAGATAATTCTTGTGTCTTTATAGGGAGTAACACATTTTGATTTTTATTATAGTCTTTGATTTATGCTTGATGAGAATGTCTTTTATCTTTATTCTTGAATAACTCTTGATCTAGTAGTTCAGTTTCCTAAACTTTTGAGGGTGAGGTGCCATTATCCTCTAAGTATTGATGAAATGTCCGTTACTATGATTTTTTGCCATTCCTCCAGGTGACTGGCTTTTTCTGCCTAGATAACCAGAAGGGGTCTTCATTTCCTTCCTGTTTTTCTTCAGGCTTTGTTCTTTTTCTTATTTATTATTTATTTGGGTGGGGTTTTGTTTGTTTGTTCGTTCTGGGTACTGGGAATCAAACTTGGGACCTTGCACTTGCCAGGCAGGAGCTTGTGCCACTGAGCTATACCCCCAGCCCTGCTGTTGTTTTTGAGACAGTTTTCCTACGTAGTTCAGGCAGGCCTCAAACTCACTGTGATATCCATGCCTCAGCCAGACACTGGTGTTGTACTGTTCTACTAGCGCCCGCTGTGTCTGCTGTTCTACTAATCCCCACCCTTAAATCATGGCCAGTTTTTCAAACTGATGTTTCTCCTACTACCCACTTCCTCTACCCACTTTCCTCTTTGGGGGTATCATAAATTTTAAAAAGTAGATTGTAAAGTACTTGTCATAACATGTCTCAGTGCTCACGATAGAGTCTGGCTTGTATGAACCTCTCCATGGAAATCCATGTCATCCTGAAATGGGTGTTATAATTTTCACGTATTTTATTATTGTAACAGAAACTGTTGGTTAACTTTGTATGTATTATCTTGTCAGTATTTTGATTGAACTTGCATCTACCTGGGTGTGATGGCGCACACCTGTAATCCCTAGTACTTGGGAGGCTGAGCCAGGAGGCTCACTGTGATTTTGAGGTCAGCCTGGGCTACATAAGGAAGCTCAAGGCCAGCCTGCACTACATAGTGAGACCCTGCCTCAAAAAAAACCAAACCAAACAAACAAAAAAGCCAAAAAAAGAAAGAGAGAAATTACTTCTAAAGGCTATTCATGGAGAATTGACATCAGTACAGCATTGAATCTATCCATGAGCGGTGTGTCTTTTACCCCCACCCTTAAATCATGACCAGTTTTTCAAATTGATGTATGATGACTGTTTCATTTTCTCTACATTTTTGCCAATACTTAGCAGTGGACCCCTGGCTTATGGACTAGTTCATTTGTGAGGACTGGTTACAACTCAAGTTGGTTGTAAGTCAAGACTATTTTTCCCATAAGAAATAATGGAAATACCCATAATGCATTCCGTGCCTCCCAAAGCACCCCTTAACTAACCTTTTCATAATAAAAAAGGGTTG
Source organism: Dinomys branickii (assembly GCA_004027595.1). Classification (NCBI taxonomy): domain Eukaryota; kingdom Metazoa; phylum Chordata; class Mammalia; order Rodentia; family Dinomyidae; genus Dinomys; species Dinomys branickii. The sequence continues at coordinate 113,797 of PVLD010003802.1, read as the reverse complement.
TATAATGTGTATAATTTACCAGAAACACTAATAATTTTCCTAGTGTATTCACCAAGAAGTTATGAAATGTGCCTAGATTACCAGAAACAATTTCAGGCAGGTGCTTAGGCCACTGAACTGTATCCCTGGCTCAGAAACAATTTCACACTGCACTCACCATCATGTTGACATCTTTTGAGGGTGAGGTGCCATTATCCTCTTACTAGGTACTGATGAAATGTCTATTTCTACTTAGATTTATTACCATTCCTCCAAGTGACTGGCTTTTTTTGCCTAGATAATCTGAAGAGTTCTTCATTCTCTGCTTGTTTTTCTTCATACTTTGTTCTTTTTCTTATTTCATCTTTGGTTTGCAGGAAGGGAGGATGAAATGGAAGGAAGTTATTGTTTGGAAGGAGAGTCCCCTCCCATTAGAACAGCAAGAGCTAGGCACAGTGGCGCACGCCTACAATCCCAGCACTCAGGAGTCTGAGGCAAGAGGATTGTTACAATTTTGAGACCAGCCTGGGCTACAAACCGAGCTCAAGGCCAACCCAAACTGCATAGCGAGACCGTCTCAAAGACCGAAAAAAACCTGCAAAAAAACAAACAAAACCCAACAACATAAGAGCATCAGGCATCCGGCTCTCTGTCCTTTCTCTCTTCGGGACAGTCTGTAGCCCACCAGCACCTGCTTCTGGCTCACTAGGTCTCAAACTTTTCAGTAGAAACTGGTCTAAGGTGGACCATCTTTTCTTTAGCTCTGTTCTGTAGTGTGATGTAACATTGTCATTAAGCAAGTGAATGCCTTTTCTATGGGTGGGTTTTCTCTACGAGTGTTTGTCCATCTGTCCATTTTTTCAGGGTTTCCTTTATTTCAGGAGAACTTTGCTGTGCTGATTGCAGATTCTCCCACTCCTCTTGAGAGAGCTCCTCAGCCACCTTTCTGCGTTGCTCGGCCAGAAGTTACTGAAGTTCATCTGCAGACAGCTCCTCTGAGCACTCCTCCCGCGGCTCCTCCGCATCCCCACTGCCTGCCTGCGGACTCCGCTGTGTGACAGTGACAGTGGCCACAGGGTCCATGGACGGCTCCTCTACCCAGCCTTCAGTCTTTCTCCCATGTAATTTGAGGTCACGCTTTTTCAGGCAGATCTTAGTGTCCAATCTCAGACATTGGCCCAGGATTTCTTTTTTTTTTTTTTTTTTTTTGCGGTACTGGGAATCGAACTCAGGACCCTGCGCCTGCTAGGCAAGCGCTTATTCCACTGAGCTATATCCCCAGCCCTGCCCAGGATTTCTTAATTAACCTCACACAGGAAAGGATGTTGTAACGTTCCTTCCAAAACTCCACGGGTTAAATCTGTATCTGAGACCGACTGGAAGCACTTCAGGAACAGTTCCTTGGTACACGGCTTCTTAAAGTTAGCTGTGACCTGGTTCACAGGGTGCACAGTAGTGGAGTTGTATTAGGTGGAAGGAACTCTACTGAGAGCCATGGGAATTCTTCAGCCAATTCTTTCAAATCTCCTGGGTGAAAGGAGCATTGTCTGTGAGGAGAGCTGCGAGTGACAGACGGCCTCCCTGATCCACTAAAGAGAAAGTGCTCCTGTTCCCCAGGTTTTTGTGTTAGATCTGCACGTGACCCCTAGCCTGTTCCTGATGACTTGTTTTCCAAACACTCCTGGAGCTCCAAGTGATAAATCAAGAGAGGCTTTATCTTGAGGTCATCACTTGCATTGACACACAGCAGTAAGTTTGGCCTGTCCCTCATAGGCTCGTGGCCTGGCATTTTCTTCTCTTCCTGGATTGTCCTGGGCATTTTCTTCCAGAAAAGGTCAGTTTCATCACGGTTGAAAACTTGATGAGAGCAAAAGCCATTTCTCTGTCACCATTTTGAAGTGGTGTGTGTGATTTTCAGCAGCCCTTTTATTAGCACTGGCTGCCTCGCCATATCTAGCTACACTGTGGGCCCCAGTTCTTGCTTTAAAATTGTGAGACCACCCCTTACCGGCATAGAATGTTTCACCATTGTCAGTCATTGATGGGTTATCAGTGGATTGGCCTTTACAAGATTTGCATTGATAGCCCTAGCTTTTTCACAGACTGTAGACTCAGGTAGGCTGCCGCCTGCCATCCACCTCTCATTTATCTGCACCGATAGTATCCTTTCTGCCTCGTCTAACTGCTGATCACGACTTACTAATTTGAGTACCACATTTAGCAACATGGGCTTTCTTATACAGGTCTTTTCTCTGTGAGAGATGGCGCATTTTGAGATGCCATACGTATTAGCAAGATCAGTCATACAGATGCCACTCATATTTCTCCAGTTTCCGTCTTCTTTTTCATTGTGACTGCTTCCTTTTTTTGTTGTTTGTTTGTTTGTTTGTTTTGTCCTTTTGAGACAGGGTCTTGCCATGCAGTTCAGGCTGCCTTGAGCTCACTTCGTAGCTCAGGCTGGTCTCGAACTCACAACGATCCTCCTGCCTCAGCCTCCCGAGTGCTGGGATTACAGGTGTGCGCCACCACGCCTGGCATGACTACCTTCTTTACTTTCCCCTCCTTAGCTTCTTCTCTAGCTTTTGGGGGCCACTTTGATAGTAGTAATGATGGTTATCTGACCAAAGTCAGTCTACACGCGCGCGCGTGCTAGCATCTGGGCTCAGACTGACACTTATGTATGCTTTTTTTTTTTTTAATTTTTAAGACAAACCCAGAATAACACAGAAACAATACAGAAAATACCAAGTTATAGAGAAGATGGTAGGGAATTGGCACTGGATGCTGTATAACATAATGTTATCTTCGTATTTGTTATAACAAAATCAATAAAGGAAATACCAAATTACAAGAGAGAGAGTAGGGAACCATCACTGGATGCTGTATTATGTAGTGTTATCTTTGCATTTGTTAACACAAAAACAATAAAGGAAATGCCAGATTATAGAGAAAGTAGTAGGGGGTTACTGCTGGATGTTGTATTACATAATGTTATCTTCGTCTTTGTTACTCTTATGTATGCTTTTCTGGAATCGAGAATCTTTGGGTGTACAACTGTTGGTTGACAGGTATTTTCCCTTAATACCTGTGAGATCCCCTGTGCCGTGTCTGGCTGCGTTGTTGCTGAGGTTGGAGGTCTTAGTTCCAGGTGCAATTACTTTTGCTTCTCTGGGCCTGAAGGTAGATTTCTGCCTCCACTCTTGTGTTTTCTTAAATACAGAGTTTCTCTCTTTGGCCAATTTTGGAAAATTGTCAGTCATTTTCTCAGACTGCGGTATTCCTTCTTCGTTTTCTGAAGCTGTGAATAGACATGCGTTAGCCTTTTCTGCCGCATGCCCAGCGCTGCTCTCTGTGGGATACCCCAGCTGTCCTAGTTCACGGGATCTCTTCCGCTCTGACATTGTAACGGTCCATCAGTTCCTCCAACCCTAACCCCAGCAATTACGTTTTTACTTGGCTCAATCTTAGCCTACCTACTTTTTAAAAATCTAGTTCCTTTTTATTTCTTTAAATGTTAAAACGTTCGTATTTATTCCATATCTAAATTTTGAGGTGTTTTATTGTTTGCTTGTTCGTGCTTGGTGCTGGGGTGAACCCAGGGCCTCATTCGTGCCGACCATGTGCTGACCCTGAGCCCCGCCTCCAGCCCTCGCCAGGGTTTTAATCTGCTCTTCGTTTGGGTTGAAACTTCCTTTGGGTAGGGCAGGAAGGCCTTACTCTTGGTGGTGTGTTTCTGTTGGGTTGGTATGTTTAGACTATGAATTCTTGTTTAGGTGAATTCTGTGTCACTCATACAGACAGGTCATACGTTTTCTCCCAGACAAAATGGTTTTGCTTTTGACAGATACCCGACCATGTAATTAGCCAAAGAAAACCTTTTTTTTTTTTTTTCTTAATATTGAGGGTTGCCCCACACTTGTGAGACAAGCTACTAACCTGCCCCCTCACATATTATGACATTTTTTTTGTCTTTTGGAGACAGGATCTCACTATGCAGTTCAGGCTGCCTTGAGCTCACTTTGTAGCCCAGGCTGGTCTTGAATTTGCAACGATCCTCCTGCTTCAACCTCAGAGTGCTGGGATTATAGGCATGTGCCACCACGCCCAGCAAGAAATGTTTTGAGAGAGGGTCTCACTGAATTGCCCAGACTGTCCAAAAACTTGTGATCCTTCTGCCTCAGCCACAGCTGTACCTGGCTAGGAAGATGATTTGCTTCTTAGTATGGAGCTTTATAAATAATATAGTTTATTATTGTGAAGATTAAGCTGCTAGAAGAAAAACCCAGGATAGATAATAATAGCAGTTTAAGCAAGATGAGAGGTTCAGTGTCCGTGAAAGTCACCAGTACCAGGCTGGCGTGTAGGCAGCGGCTCCTCTGTGTCTGGGACCAGGCTCCTCTCCTGTGGCTCTGCCACCCTGAGAGGTTTGCTGTCCTCTTCAAGGTACAGGCTGATCTTCACTTATCTTCAGCCAATAGGAGAGGGCCATAGGAGCAGACTACACACTCTGAGGTGTTACGCATCATTTCTGCTCCCATTCTGTTGGCCAAAATTAATTCAGAAGCCTATGTCTAGCTGCAAGGGAAGCTGGGAAATGTATTCTTTGTTGTTAGGTTTCCTACTAAAACTGTTCACTTTTAATCACTGGAGAAGGAGGGCATAATAGGCAAGGCCAGCAACTAGTATCCTTGTTAACTGCAGCAGAAATAGTAGGTTGTTAAAACCCAAACCTGATGTTGGCAGACTTCTACTCACAGATTGGCAGAGAGGGGATTCTGCCCCCCGGGCCTTTCCTGCGGGCCCAAGCTGAGGGAGGCAGGTTTCCTTTCGACTGCCATTTAGTGTGCAATGGATCGAAAATACTGCCGGCTGGCCTTCTGGGGTGTTTCACTTAGCAGTAACCACGCCCCGGATAAACCTTATTAGCTCCGGTACTGGCCACTGCACGAAGCTTTCTGTGGCAGTATACTCTGCGCTTTCTGTGGGGCCTCAGAGCCGTGGTTTGCTCAGTTCAGTTGTACATTTATTTAGAAAAAGGTTTATATTTATCCAGCATTTCTAAGGTAGTGGAGCTTTTAACATAATCACTGAAGACATGCAGTAACTATGCATGAAGACATGCCGGGCACGGTGACTGAGGCCTGTAATCCCAGCCCTTGGGAGGCTGAGGATGGAGCATGGTGAGTTTGAGGTGAGCCAGAGCCACTTAATAAGACCCTGACTCACAATAAAAAATAAAGATATCTACTGGCTTCTGTCTTTATTTTCTTTTCTAATTACTTTAATCCATACATTTCTTATATGCCTTCTCTCTGATTATATCAAGTGTTTATACTCTGATCAGGACAGGCAATTTGATTGCAGAAGAACCTCTTTGCTGTCATATTTATTAATTCTTTAGTGATGCTGCTTGAGGCCTCACTTGTGTCCTTTCCTGTCCATCTTGTTCGTTGGTTTCATCCATCATCCCATTGTTTGAGCTCCAAGTCCGTTTCTTTTGCCCTGTGTCCTTCTGTGCAGCCTGATGCACTGCCCAGGTGTTTCTAGTCCCTAGGCAGTGGTACTGTTGGGAAGGCAGCTAGTAAAGATCAGAGATCAGTTTTCAATCAAATTCAGTGGTTGGGTTCAGTGTTGACCTTATGGGGAAATTTGATTTGGCTCTTATCCAACTCAGTTGGTGCCCAGAATCGTGGAGAGAATCAAGTTCTGGAACCTAGGCAGCACTGTAGTTTCAGTCCACCGTTGTATGTTTTGTTTTTTAGAGGGAAGTTCTCACTATGTAGCCCAGGCTGGCCTTGGACTCCTGGCAATCCTTCTGCCTCAGCCTCCTGAGTGCTGGTATTACGGGCATGTGCCACCACGCCCAGCTTCAACCCACCATTGTAGCATTGTTTTTTTCACCAGGAACCCCTTGGTCCTTGTTTATAGATAATGTGTATTATCTATTGAATTAACCACATTCTATTATACTGGTAAACCGTTGTACAAATATTGTGTTTTATTTTCAAATTTTAGTGCAATGGAGGGGGCTGGGGATATAGCTCAGTGGAATAAGCGCTTGCCTAGCAAGCGCAGGGTCCTGAGTTCGATCCCCAGTACCGCAAAAAAAAAAAAAAAGAAAGAAAGAAAGAAAGAATTACTTAGTGCAATGGATAAATCTAGAGATTCAGCCCTCAAAAAAAAAAAAAGGTTAAATAAAAAAGGGCTGGGGATATAGCGCGGTGGCACAAGCACTTGCCTGACAAGTGCAAGGTCCTGAGTTCTATTCCACTGCATTATTTCTTTGGATTGAATTTCTATAAGTAAAAATGCCATTAGATAATACAACATATCTGCACCTCTTCGTCCATTTTTAAAGATTACACCGACTTAGATTCTTAGCAAACATAAATGAATATACTAATTTCACTGATGCCTCACTAATACTTAGTGATGGGTTTTTTGTTTGTTTTTGTTTTTTTTAAGTGGAATCACTGCCTGCAGGGGGTTGGCTATAGACTAGTATTTCAAGGTACTTAAATATTTATGTCTGTTATTAACAGAGCATTTCTTTGTGGTTAACTTTACTACTTACGTTCTCGTCTGAATTTAAGAGGCTTATGCTTGCCCATTTTACATAGGTAGGTCTCCTTTTTATTTTGTGGTTTATTTTCCTTTTTTGCTAGCTTTCTGTGGTTTGATGTTAAATCCTTATGACTTGTGTAGTTCAGGTATGTGAATGTGGAGTTTGATTAAGTGGATAATAATTAGGAGCAGTTTATCTCAACTGCATTTACTGAATACGTATTCGTCATCTTATTTGAGAAAACTGATTCACTCTCATAGTAAGCTTTTCTATGTGGTTGTCTATTTAATAGTTTTAATGTCTAGTAGAGATAGACTTCATTCTTTAATGATCTTTTATAATTTTGTTTAAATTTTAGTCGTTTCAAAAAAGATTCCTGCTGAGCAATTATTGGGCATAAAGAACTATTAATATTTGATTTAGTTTTCTTTTCATATTTTAACTCTTTGCGTTTCTTTTAAATCTTCCAATTGCTTGCTTTATAAAGGGCCTGTATAATCAAAATTTTGTTTGTATATATTTTCTGTATGTTTTTGCTATTAGAAATGAGACCTATTTTTCATTAGGGGTTCTTGTTGGTGAATACTGGTAAGAACTTAGTAAAACAAAGTACACAAAAGGTGGTGGTGCTTTGTTTTCTGAGACAGGATCTCTGTAGTCCAGGCTGGCAGTGAGTCTCCTGCCTCCCCTTCTCAAGTGCAACAGGCGTATGTTGCCATGCCCAGCTGAGAGTGTTTTTAAATGATGGGAGTTTGATGAACTTTTAGTTTAAAGAAAAATACTCCTCTGGGGCTTGGCATGTAGCTCGGGTAGAGCACTTGCCTAGCTTTCGCAGGGCCTGGGTTCAAGCACCAGTACCCCACCCCCACCCCTCCACTCTCACTCCCCACAGAGTTTCTCAGAGGTAATTTTTTGATACTTCTAAGATGGATCTTTAGTTTACTAAAGCTACACATTGTATTACAGGTTTTGAGCCTCAAACATTATTTAGTAATATTTAGGGAAAACAAGAATGAAGGATACTATTGGATGAATATGCATCATTAACACTATGTACTTAAAATGAGTGAGTGATTGTCTTTTATTTATTTATTTATTTATTTATTTATTTTTTTGCGGTACCGGGGATCGAACTCAGGACCTTATACTTGCCAGGCAAGTGCTTACTCCACTGAGCTATATCCCCAGGCCCTGAGTGATTGTCTTTTTGAGACAAGGTCTCGCTATGCAGTTCAGGCTGTCCTTGAGCTCACATTGTAGCCCAGGCTGGTCACAGCAGTCTTCCTGCCTCAGCCTCAAAGTGCTGGGATTACAGGCGTGCGCCACCACCTGGCTGAGTAATTTTTATATATCTAGAACTCTAGGACCTAATAAACTGAACTTTATATCTCTTAATAAATGGAAGCTCTTTAATAATCATGACGGATTTATAGGTAGTAAATCACTGAAAACTCAAAACATTAGCCAAATTTAAATTATGTAGATCTTGCAGCTGTGGTGGTACATGCCTATAATTCCAGCACTTTGGGAAGCTGAGGCAGGAAGATCACAAGTTTGAGCTCATCCTGGGTGATTTCAGTGATGCCCTGTCTCAAAATTTAAAAGAAAAGGATTTTTAAAGGAAGCTGGAGCAGGAGCTCAAAGCAGAGCTCCTGGCCTGATCCCCAGGACTGTCTCGCGAGGGGGCGGAGGGAGGAGGAAGCAGAAGCGTCCGCTTCACAGCTCTCGTCACTGGCTTCTCTTCACTCTGCAGGTCGGAAACCACGAGTTCCTCGTCAGACCTTCCTTTGACCCAAGCCTGAGTGAGCTGAGGGAAGCCATGGGCGCCTTGGAGAAGAAGATGCAGGCCGCGCTGACGAGCGCAGCCCGGGACCTTGGTAGGGTCTTTGGAGGCGTGAATAGTTCTTTCGTCTACACGGTGTCCTCAGTGGTGCCAGAGTTGTTGTGCTAACTTCCCATCCCCAAGATGACCCCACCTGGCAAATGGATATTTCCCAACAGGCCCGTGTATGGTATCTTCAGATGACACCTTGTGGTGTTCTTCTGTTTTTTGTGTCACTCTTAAGCTAAGCGTGGTGTTGCATGGCTGTAATCCCAGTGCTCTGTAAGGCTGAGACAGAATTGCAAGTTCAAACCCAGCCTGAGGAACTTAGGTAGAACCTGTCTCAAAATTAAAATATTAAAATGGGCTGGGGACATAGGTCAGTGCAGAGTCCCAGGGGTCAGTCCCCGGTACTACAGAAAAATGTATTTAATGTGCTGTGTGCCCTTTGCTTTAAAGCTACTGAAGTCCGTCTTGCTCATTTTGTAGCTAGGGGTATTAGGGCTTCAAGAGCTTGAGTGGAGTCGAAGAGAGAGTCAGTTACTGTTTTACTAGGAAATAAAAGTACCTACAGGTTCATAGTACATTAATTTGGTTGAAAAGGTTTCTTTTGTTATATTAATTATTTCCTATTCTTGGTCTGCCTTATTGAATAAGCATTTGTATTAAGTGTAATTCCACTTCAGAGCCGGGTGTGGTAGTGCACGCCTGTAATCCCAGCCCTTGGGAGGCCAAGGCAGGAGGATCATTGTAAGTTCAAGACCAGCCTGGGCTACAAAGTGAGCTCAAGCTCAGCCTGAACTGCACAGCGAGACTCTGTCTCAAAAAAGCAAAAAATAAAAAAATAAAATAAATTCCACTTCAGAATTAAATGTTTGTTTTGTTAAAAATTCTTGTGAGAGCAATGTGAATAGCACTGCACGCGAACAGGAAGCACTGGGACGAGGTGGCGCTCAGCAGGACAGTGCTTGCCTCGCAGGCTTCAGACCCCCCAGGTTCAATTCCCAGCACCAAAAGAGAAGACACTGACTATAGCATGAGAAGCATAGGCTGGGAAATGGAAAGCATGAGTTCAGGTTTTGATTTGGAGCTTCTTTGTAAAGCTACTTAGAAGTTACCTAATTTCTCTGGTCCTCAGCCTTTTGAGGAGGAATAAAATCAATAATCTGTTCTCTTTGAAGATATAACCCTCCTTTAAATACAGTGGCGATCATGGAATTAAAAATACATGTGTAGCAAGAGTATAGTACTTACCTTTGTAAGCACAATCCTGTTGTTTCTCACATTTATAGGTGCGACTGCTACCATGACACTGAAGTGTGTGTGTGTGTGTGTGTGAGAGAGAGAGAGGGGGGGGGGAGAGGGAGGAGGAGGGAGGGAGGGAGGAGCTCTCACACCCTTGGCACTGGCCTGAGACCTGGAGCCCAGGCGGCTGCAGTCTTTCCCAGTGAACCGCTGTCCTTTCCACGTCTGATTATGTTTCTGACTAAGTCTGTACTGTGCTTTTCCTCCCTGGTGTTTGCCACAACTATCATTCAGTTGTTATTCTTCAGCAAATAAGTTTGACAAATAATTTCTTCTTCTACTTTGTGGTCTAAATTACATGATGAATGAAATTATGAAGAAAGGACATAATTACAGAAGTGGAAAAAAGATGCAAAAGCTCTTGATCAGTCAAGATTGGTTTTGCTTTGTGAAATTTTTTATACGTAACAGTTTTCATTGTCAGAATCTCAAGTTTCTGTTTAAAAATTGCATCTGGTCACTATACCCTAATTAGTTCTAGTTATATAACTTTTTTTTTTTTTTTGCGGTACTGGGGATCGAACTCAGGACCCTGCACTTGCTAGGCAAGCGCTTACTCCACTGAGCTATATCCCCACCCCCCTAATTAGTTCTAAAGTCAGGCTTTCATTAAGAAAAGAATCTTCTTGTATGGCTACCCAGTGTGGGCACCTGCACTGTACCGTCCTCAGAGGCCCACCGCATGCGGGACTGCTGCCCCATGTGGGGTCCATAGCCTCTCTGTCTGAAGCTCATGCTGACAAGAGAGTTTTAGGACTTTGTAGACAGCCTTACTTATTTCATGTAGTTTTTGGTTGATTGGTTTGTGATACTAGGGATCGAAACCAATGTCTGTCTCATGCAGGCTAGGTGAGTGCTGTATGGCTAAGCTACATCCCAGGCCCTGCATGAGGTATGAATCTTTTCCAGATAGATCACATTAATTTCTGGTATGCCGTCATATAATAAAAGTATGCATTTCATAACTCTTTAGATTACTGATCTTGAACAGTTACGTTAAAAGTGACTGCAGATATTTATGACACCCTTATTTTCTTCCTGTCCCGAAGGATTGGATCCTGGCAAGCAGATTAAATTGGATTCCAGCGCACAGTTTGGATATTACTTTCGTGTAACCTGTAAGGAAGAAAAAGTCCTTCGTAACAATAAAAACTTCAGCACTGTGGATATCCAGAAGAACGGTGTTAAATTTACCAACAGGTTTGCATATCTGCATTGCGTTTCAAGCTGCAGCTTCTCTGTGAGGTGTAGATGCCCTGTGAGAAGAGGGTTTTATCTTACACAGTGTTTGTAATATAAGGCATTGGGTGAGAGGCAAGCTTTAGGGCCGGGGAACTTAGCTCAGTGGCACAGCACCTGCCTGGCAAGTGTGAGCTCCGGAGTTTAATTCCCAGTAACCCCTCACCCAAAAAAAGAGAGTCAAGCTTTATTCTTCCCAAAACTGTTTAGATGTCCTACCCCATTTGTTAAGTAATCCATCTCTTCTCATTGACGGAGGTGGAATTTTGGGGTCTGTTGAAGACTGACTGTTCTTTTTTCTGTTAGCTGTCTCACCATCTTTTATAAATACAAAATGGAGGAATTTCTTATTTTCTATTACATTTTCATATTCATTAGTGCTAGTTTCTCCGCATGCCTCTGCTTTAGCTATTTTGATCTGTGTATTTTTTTTCTAAGAAAAATTTGTTAGTGTTTATTGTTTTAAAAATTCTTCTGGTACCGGTAAGTTAGTTTAGGGAGATGACTACCGCCTTCAGGAGGCCGGCTACAGCTCTTTGGTCATGTTCCATGTTGTTACAAAGGTTAGCAAGTTTTTTCTGCCTTTTCCCTTGCAGATTGTGCAAAGTTTGTGTTGTAAGTTATTTACAGGTGAAAGAAAACTTTATTTCTAAAAGTACCCTGTGATTGCGGAGGGGCGCGTCTCTCTTCTGCCCTGCTCTGGTTAGAACCCTCAGTCCGGCTCCCTCTCCCTCCCTCTGTAGTGTCCCTGTGCGGGGCCATTTGTGAGCAGCCCCAGCTCGTCCCTTTGCTTAGCAAGTGCTTTGACTGTCCACCAGGTGCAGACACTGTTCTGAGTCCTTAGACAGCGCTAACAATGGAAACCTATTGAATTCTTTCCTTAACTTCTGGAAATTAAGATTTCAATTTCCAGGGGTTAAACGGCTAGTATCAGTGATAGTAAAACCTAGACCTGTTGCCAAATCTAATTTTATTGTTTTTCCAACATGTTACATCCTTACCAGTTCAGGAAATGTTAGCTTATATAAGACCTAGCTTTTGGTATCATAACACCAAATCACCCATGAGTCAGTTCTAACGCACACAGATGAGATGGGACTGAGCCTTCCACATGGTCTGAAAGTTGGAGAAACTTCTTTCATTCCTTGATTTTGTGAACAAATTGAATGTTGTCTGTTTGACTCTGTGATCATCGTAATCCCTCACTCCTGCCACCATTTTCCTTAACTACCTACAGTGCCTGTCACCCGGAATAAAATATAAAGTGTTCGTTGAGGCCTTTTCAGGCTGGTCTCTGCCCACCTAGGTTTTCTGTCTTGCAGCTTGTCCCTTGGTGCCCTGGTCCCACTTCATGTGTATTTGCCTCTCCTTTTCCTCCCTTTACTTCTTTTGCTTGTCTGTTTCATAGTTGTCTGTACTGTTTGCTGCCCTGCCCTGCTCCTGAGCCGTCCGTGTCTGCTGTGGACCAAGTTCAGGCCCTGCGTTGGGTACTTGCTCTGGATACTTGCTTCCCCTCCTGCCCGTTACCTCTCTTTCTGTTCATCTTGATTTCCTTCCCTTTCACATTGGTCAATTTTCCCCCCTCATTTTATTCTCATTTTCATTATTTGTATTTTAAGCTCTAATTTTCCATTTTCTCTTTGGATTACTTAAGGTTTAATTTTTAAAGTGGGCCAGGGATATAGCTCAGTGGCACAAGCGCCTGCCTGGCAAGCACAAGGTCCTGAGTTCAATTTCTGGTACAAAAAAAAATTTTTGGCAAAGCCTTTCCCTTTTTGAGTTTTCAGTATCAAAAGACAGTTATGCTACAGCAGTGAGCAAAACCCTAGGTGTCCTTTAAAGAGAAGGATGACCTCCATCATAAATAAGGGTTCCATTTAAATATTTTATAAAAGTTTTCCTTATGCCTCTGCTTTAGCTATTTTGATCTGTGTATCTTTTTCTAAGAAAAATTTGTTATACAAATCAGAATTGTAATCAAGGGCATAATTGTCATGGCAGTAATTATGTCACGGCATAAAACGATGTTAGTGAGCTGAATTGCAGACACGTCTCACCCTACCATCTTCCCCATTCTCAGCTGGTGTTTCCGTTTTCATTATCATTTTGATGCTTGACTGGACAGATACTTCAGATATGTTTTGTGTAATGCATATTACTTTTAGGAGGTATTAACACCATTATCTTGATTTGCAGTAAGTTGTCCTCTTTGAATGAAGAATATACTAAAAATAAAGGCGAATATGAGGAAGCCCAGGATGCCATTGTTAAAGAAATCGTCAATATATCTTCAGGTAAACTTAATAGAACCTACACATTACATGTTTTAAGTATGACCTGTTTTTTACTAATAGAAAAAGCACTAGATGTTTATTTCATTTATGTATATATGTATGTATGTATGTATTGGTACTGGGAATCGAACTCTGGACCTTGTGCTTACCAGGGAGGAGCTTAGGGCACTGAGCTATATCCCTAGCCCTAGGATATTTAAAAGAGTGTTCTAAAATTTGTGTTGCGATTTTTTTTTTTTTTTTAAAGCCATTATCTATGGGTTCGTGCTCTAGATTGTGGAAAAGAATATCACTGAAAAGCAAATATAAATTATTCACGAGGCAAGCTGTTTTGAGTTCTGGGCACTGTTTTATATATTCTTGGAGTCCATTTTGGGTCTGCTGTTTGAAATTATTTCCTTGCGATTAAAAGGGAGAGCATGACCGACGTTGTGGTGTTGCCTTTAGAATAAGACATGTGTATTTAGCGCAGGATGGGGCAGTGTGGTGAGTGGAAACGAAGGTTGCCACACTGTGTTGTCTGTAACTTACTTCTCCTTTCAGAAACGGCCGGGTGATCGAGGTTAGTGTCCCTACTTACGGGTAGGCGATGCTATGTGCTTCCTGATCTGCTGCGAAGAGCCGCATGGTGTGAAATGCTAAGGGCCGTACAAGCTCTTATTTAAGAGGCTTTTTTTAGAAGCGTTACAAACCTGGCCTTGATTAATTGGGATTGTTAGGAGTTTTCAGGTACAGTAGGTGGGAGGGTTGGGGCTGCAGTTTAGTGACGGAGCACTGTACGCCACACAGAGTCCTGAGTTTGATCCCCAGCGCTACAAACTAAGTAATTGTAATAAGTACTGTTAATGTTTAATTGATTCCTAGAAATGCCTATTGCCACATGGTAGGGTTGGTGTGAAGTCTTTTTCGTTGTTTTTTTTTTTTTCCTATCGTTTATTTTTTTTTGGCTTTTTGAGACAGGGTCTCACTATGCAATTCAGGCTGGTCTCAAACTCAGAATGATCCTCCTGCCTCAGCCTTCCTAGTGCTGGGATTATAGGCGTGTGTCACCACTCCCGGCTGTCTTTTCTTTTTAAAAAAAAATCTGTTAGGTAAGAAAAGAAATACCTTTTTGAAGTATGGTAAAACAAGAAGAGAACCTTGAACTTGGTCCTTCATAGTAAGTTTTTATTGTTAAAACATTTTGTCACGTTTATGGAGGACCAGAGGAGCCAAAATTGAGTCACATTTCCTTGCCTCTGACTGGACCCACCCTGGTGCTTTCCTACAGTAAAACACTTTTCCTTGAATGTCCAGTGAAGCATTTACGTGACTGATGTCCACATTCTGTTACACCAGCCCCCGAAACCTGTTAATATTTAGTCTGTTGTAAAGATTTTGGTAACTGTCACCATCTTCCCGTGGCTTGTCTGGCCTTTGTCCGGGGCTCTGAATGTGCCTGATAGTTTTAGTTTTAATGCTCTGCCAGAATAAAATGTTTTAAATGGCAATTAGAGATCTAAATTTATGATGAAATTCTCAGCATGTGGTACAGATTGAAAAAAAGGGAACGCTCCGCTGACAGCCTTACAGTTTGTCATGCACAAGCCTCCCAGTCTCACTGCAGCCTGCACATTTCTTGTGATGTTGCTGAGGTGCATCCAGATTTCAGATTCTTGGAGCTGGGGATATAGCTCAGTGGAATAAGCGCCTGCCTAGCAAGCGCAGGGTCCTGAGTTCAATCCCCAGTACCGCCCCCCCAAAAAAAAAACCAAAGAAAATGGGAGCTGGGGATATAACTCAGTGGAATAAGCGTCTGCCTAGCGAGCGCAGGGTCCTGAGTTCAATCCCCAGTACTGCCAAAAAAAAAACAAACCAAAAAAAACACAGATTTCAGATTCTTTTTTTTTTTTTTTTTTTTTCCGGTACCAGGGATCGAACTCAGGACCTTGCGCTTGCCAGGCAAGCGTTTATGCCACTGAGCTATACCCCCAGCAGATTTCAGATTCTTAAAAATGCGGAAAAGTGTGTCAGAAATTGAGGGTGTGCTATCTTACTTGATTTTTAAAGAGAAGACATTATTCTAATTTTGAAAGGTGTTTATACTGGGAGAAGGGTATATAGTAAAACATTTTACCCCACATTGAATTTTAGGAGTTTTTCCCCCCCAAGTTTCATTATAGCAATTTTGCAGTGAGGGAAGCTAAGTTTATTCTTAAAGTTCGTCTGTGTTTCTCATTGCCTGATATTCTTGAGCACACTTGGTTTTTATTTTTACATAGGCTATGTAGAGCCGATGCAGTCGCTCAATGATGTGCTAGCTCAGCTGGATGCTGTGGTCAGCTTTGCACATGTGTCAAATGGAGCCCCTGTCCCGTATGTGCGGCCAGTCATCTTGGAGAGAGGACGAGGGAGAATCATACTGAGAGCATCCAGACACGCCTGTGTGGAGGTTCAGGATGAAATCGCGTTTATTCCTAATGACGTATACTTTGAAAAAGACAAGCAGATGTTCCATATCATTACTGGTGAGACAGACAGAAAACTAATTACGTGCTTTTGGAAGAGTGACATAGCCCTTCTTTGTGTTAGATTAGAAGTATGTGCTACGTGGATGAAGAAAGTCTCAGCCCCCCACATTAGAAAAAGAACGTGTTATTCCATCTTGTAACGTATTCACATTTGAAATAGAGGAAGATTTGACGTTAGAAAGCTCATGAGAACATTGTATTCATGTGAAACTTCGTCCCAGGGCCGGTAAAAATGTGCCGCGCTTCACTTGCATAGATTACTTGTGAGCCCATCTTTTCAGTATTGAGGGCGTTGAAGGTCAGGCAGAATCCAGCTTCTGGAAGGATTCAGCGTAGGATAGCAGGTTCTGTTCAGGCATGGCACTGTGTTCATGTGAAACTCGGTACAGTAGCTTTGCATTAGATGTAGCATGTCATAGCCAAGGTATTTTGAGGGTTCTTAATAACATTCTAGGGAAAAAAGGCAAGTAGGAGTCTTAAGACATATATTTGGGAAATAGTTATGATTGTGTTCTGTTTTGCTGAATTTGACCCTAACAAACACATCACACATTTGCCGAGGTAAGTGTCGCATCTTAGGGCTTTAGTGTAGACTTCTAAGTAATTTGAAAAATGTGACTGTATCAGTCCATTCATTGTAGGTAGGATTACTGTGATTAAGAATGTTGAAGTAGGGAATCAGTTAGGCCTGGAAGTCATTAATTAGCTTAACCTCTACGTACTCTGGAGGCAATAGTTAAATTACAGTCAAAACATACTGTTTCCTGGCTTAGCCTGATCTGATGAAAGGCCCAGTACAAGTTTGTCTGCTTTAGGGAGCATCATGGGCAGTGGCTTTGTTCATGTCCTTAGGCAGCCTCTGGCTCTGCTTCCACTCAGGTATGTCAGTGCGACTTCGGTAGTTACTCATCAGCGTGCGGTCTGACACTAGCAGTCCGATTAGTAGTAGCAGAAGGAAAATGACTTTGCCTTGTGGTATATTTGCATTATAGGCCCCAACATGGGAGGTAAATCAACATACATTCGCCAGACTGGGGTGATAGTGTTGATGGCCCAGATCGGCTGCTTCGTGCCCTGCGAGTCTGCAGAGGTGTCCATCGTGGACTGCATCTTGGCTCGGGTGGGGGCTGGTGACAGTCAGCTGAAAGGTGTCTCCACGTTCATGGCCGAGATGCTGGAAACGGCGTCCATCCTCAGGTAAGTGCGGGCTCCGGTCCCAGGAAATGGAGGAGCCCATCTCATGAGAAGCACCTGTGAAAATTCAGCCATGGACAGCAGAAGACTGTTAGCTAAGTTTCATGATGGTTTCCCTGTATACTTTAAAGGGTCACTGGAGGTAGGCACAGTAGCACATACCTGTAGTCTTGGCTACTTTGGAGGTTAAGGGAGGAGAATCATTTACACCCAGGAGCTCAGTCTGAGTCTGAACCACATAGAGAAACCCTATCTCAAAAAGCGGGGAGGCGCTGGGTGCATTGGAGCATACCTGTTATCCCAGCTACTTGAGAGGCTGAGGCAGCAGGATGCAATTTCAGGGCCAGCCCGGGCAACTTAACAAGACCCCATCTCACATTTTTTAAGAGTATGGGGCCCAGGAACTTAGTCCAGTGGTAGAGCAGTTGCCTAGCATGCATGTGAGCCTGGGTTCAGTCCCCAGCACCACATCAGAGTGGGTGAGGGGGTGGATACTGGTGATAGCTGTGGAAGTTTTAGTGGGATCCTGGGGATAGAACCCAGGGCCTGAGGGCTCCTAGTAAGCACGCTCCCACTGAGTTCAATCCCCAGCCCAAATACTATGTTTTTTAAAGTTATATCTGCAAGGTTTCTGGTGATAGCCCAGAAACCCAAAAGATAAACAGTTCAGAGAGCGAAATAAAAGAGACAGTAAGAAACAAGGAGATGGATTTTTTGCAGATGGGAAGGGGCCGGCTGCCCCCTTCCCATTTATAAGATGGGCGCCTTATAAATCTCACTTTATGCCTTTGCTTCCACTGTTCACTCAGTACTAGATTGGTCTCTCCCTCTTTCCCTCTCCCTCTCTCCCTGTTTCCCCCTCCCTCTCCCTCCCATGTTTGCAGTACATCGCAATGACATTCATCATGGGGCTGGGGATGTGGACAGAACGCATCTTAATTGCCCCCCGTCAGCTAGCCCCTTCCCATCTGCAAACGATCCATCTCTTGTTTGTTACTGTCTCCTTTATTTCACTCTTTGAACTGTGATATTTGAGCATGTGTGGCTGATTTGCTTGGTGTCAAATGAGTGGTAGTTGCTTTGTTTTTACTACTAGTTTGAGTGTTACCTTTAGAGAACCCTGCTCACCTTTTATTTCCTAGCCCAGCATTTGTTTTTCGTGCCCATGTCCATTTCCCTGTGGGAGTTTTGCTGGCTGTGTGGGACATAGTTAGTCTGTTATATTTAGTGCACACCTTTCCCAGCATTTGTCATGTGACTTTGTGTTTCAGGTCTGCAACCAAAGATTCTTTAATAATCATAGATGAATTGGGAAGAGGAACCTCTACCTACGATGGCTTTGGGTTAGCCTGGGCTATCTCAGAGTACATTGCAACAAGGATTGGTGCTTTTTGCATGTTTGCAACCCATTTTCACGAGCTTACTGCACTAGCCAATCAGATATCAACTGTTAATAATCTGCACGTCACAGCGCTGACCACTGATGAGACCCTGACTATGCTGTATCAGGTGAAGAAAGGTGAGCGTGCCACAGCCCAGCCCCGGTGGTCGTCATTGCAGAGCACACAGGGGGAAGCGCTCGCGGCATCTGAAGTCACCACTAATTGGCTTAAATCGTTAGCGTTTGTATAGAGCACATTTGCCTTTGTTGCTGCAGTCTGAGGGCAGGAACTGTTCATTATCTATATTTCTGTGTCTCGTAACAAGGCCTTTTCTAAAATTGTCACAGATATAGCCACCCAAGGTATTCACCTCCTTTATGGTATAGGTTTCTTTCTTTTATTTTTGTAAATTTTTTTTTTAATTTTAAAGACAAAAAAATGGAGATATATAAACCAGAATAACACAAAAACAATAAAGGAAATACAAAATTTTAGAGAAGATAGTAGGGAATTAGCACTGGATGCTGTATTGCATAATGTTTAACTTCGCATTTGTTGCTCAGTTGTACAGATGATGGCTCGTTTGATTAATCAGTTTTCTCCCCCCCTCATCACTGTTGTTCTCCCACCCAATCAGTCGTCTTTCCTCTGAGAGTAACTGTGCTTTTTTTGGTTTACTTACTCCTTTGGGCTCTCACATTGGGAAGAGACTTGGCTGTTTCTAATTATGCTGTAACAAACATGGGTGCGCACAGATTGCTATGGCAGGAGGTGCAAAAGCACCCATCCTCAAAGACAGTAGATAGGCAGGGAAGCAGGTTCACTATGGTCAAGCCCCCACTGACAAGCCCTCAGGGCCATCAGGGGTCCGCCCCGCCCCGTCGAGGCATTCCCGGAACATAGGTTTCTTGTCAGATTAGCTACTAAGTAATGAAAGTAATATGCTCTGAAGTTCCAAAGCCCTAGATGTTATTGTTTAATAAAATAGTTACAGTAATTATTTGATTATATTTTTAAAGTTACATTACAGTTAGAGGTCAGTTGCACATAGTCCTTGGTTGTTATTTATGGGTCAGGGGGAACCCTTCTCAGTTACAGTATTGGACATTGTTATTGCTGCTGTTACAGGATGCAAGTTCTTGCAGCGGGTTTAAGTCCTATTCTTGTGTGTGATAGAAGTGTCCTCCGCACACCTTTAAGGCTGGGTGAGGTGTGGGAGGGTAGAAGTGTGTTTGCTCTGCACCGGGGACATGTGTAACGTGCTAGCTTCTACTTTGTTGCTGTTCACTTCTCTTAGTGTGCAGCCTCCAGCTCCAGAAGGTGTGGGATAAATAATGAGGCCAGAGTTTTTTAAACAGACTGAGGACATAGCTCAGTGGTAGAACACTTTCCTAGTGTGTGTGGGGCCCTGAATTCCCTATCACCACCAAATGATAGTAATTATTGTTATTTTATAATCGATGCAACAGAAGACCATTAACTTTGCAACCAGGATTTTTATTAAATACTTGGAAAGACTGTCTTAACTCAGTTTTTCTCCTATAAATGAGAACGAAAGTAAACTGCCTGGTCTATAGATGTACTAGCTATTTAGGACAGAAATTCTATGTTTGTTTGTTTGCCATGCTTCACAATCAGGATGAGATTACAGAAGAATGGTAAATAGTTCTCCAAGAAACAGTTTGCCTGTTCCTTAGTGAATCCCCCCGGCTGTCTTCCTTGAGGGGTCATCTCTAGAAAAGGAGGGGGAGGGTCTGGGAGCCGCACTGCTCCCTCGAAACAAGCCGGTGTGTCTGGACTTAGGTGCTGCCTTCAACTCACGACGCTTTCTTGTGTTTCCCTTCATCCCCCTCATTCTTTAGTGTCTCCCGTATGAAATGAGAAAAGCTGCAGAGGGACAGTGCTTCGATTAAGATAACGGGGCTTTGGGGGTTTATCTATAACCCTTTTCTTCTGCTATTTTTAATATTTTATACTACATTTTTTTCTTTTTTTTTTTTTTTTCCGGTACCAGGGATCGAACTCAGGACCTTGCGCTTGCCAGGCAAGCGCTTATGCCACTGAGCTATACCCCCAGCCCCTACATTTTTTTCAAGGATAAAGTACAGCATTGTGTGCCAAATCACTTTTCATTAGAGGCTTAATTAAAATTCTTTTATTGAAGTTACTCTGAAACATTCAAGTTTCTTACAGACAGGAAAGTATAAATCCACCCGCGCACAATGCTGTCTCTCTCTGCCTTGCCCCTTGCCCGGCCCCCAAATCTCCCGCAGGTGTCTGCGATCAGAGCTTCGGGATTCACGTGGCAGAGCTCGCGAACTTCCCTCGGCACGTGGTGGAGTGCGCCAAACGGAAAGCCCTGGAACTTGAGGAGTTCCAGAGCATCGGGGCCGTGCAGGGGCGCGGCGGCGGGGAGCCGGCGGCAAAGAGGTGCTGCCTGGAGAGAGAGGTTTGTCCACTTGTCTTTGTGATGATTTAATCCCTGCGTGTTGTTGCATAAACTGGGTCTGCAGGATGAGAAAGCTTTTCCCCTATGCTCCTAGTGCAGTGATTTCAGCCTGTTGGAGACTCCGTGCCAGACTGCAGCCCAGAACCCACTTCCTGTCACAAGGAGCCAGCACTACAATTAAACCTCAATACTGAGATTTCAGCTTAGGAAAACAACTCTGTGTTAACATCTTTTGTCTTAAAAATACAATAATATACGCCACGGGTTTGCCGCCAATGTGCTAGTGTTTACATTTGGGTTTGGTGGGTTTTTTTGGTTTTGGTGTTTTTTTTTTTTTTTTTTTTTTGGTTTTGGTGTTACTTTTTTGGTTACTTAAGATAAGATCTCACTTTGTATCCCAGACTGGCCTGCATGAATCGCCTTGAATGCCTGGCAGTCCTCCTGCCTCAGCCTCCCAAGGACTGGGATTACAGGCATGCACCCCCATGCCTGGCTCTGTTATTTCTACACCACATATGTTTGTGTGAGAAGATAGCATTTTGGGGCTGGGGATAACTCAGTGGGATGCTAAGTGTTCACAGGACTCTGGGTTTAAAGCATTTCATGTACCAGATTTTGAAAGTAGGAGTAAGGGTATATTAAGTTAGGTTTAAAATGAATCATTCAGCCAGGCGTGGCAGCACACACCTGTAATCCCAGCACTTGGGAGGCTGAGGCAGGAGGATCACCAAGAGTTCAAGGCCAGCCTAAACTATGTAGTGAGACCTGTCTCAGAAAGCCAAAAAAAGCAGAAGCAATAAATAAATAGCAACACCCTCGGAGGAGCTACGGATGCCCAGTTAAGCTGCATATGTTCCTGGGGGAGATGGTAACGCAGAAACGAGAAGGCTCGGTTTGTGGTTCCTGCTTTGCGCTTGTTCAGAGTGCAGTGGAGATAGTAACGAGTGTGTCTTACGGTGTAACCTGGCGTGTGACAGACACCTGCTACAGCCGCGGGCACGGGAGAAGTGAACCTTTCGGTGGGCCTTCTCTGCGTAATAGGTCCAGTGCAGATGTTCACCCAGAACGGTGTAGCACCTGGGTGGCTGGTTTTTAAATTAAAGGTCACTCTTCAGTAATAAAAACACGAGCATCCTGGTGCCTGCCTGGGCCTTGGCGGCATTAGCTGTGGGGGTGTGTGACACCTTTGTACTTGTCCTATGGTTAGCTTCTACCCAGTGAATTTTTTTTTTTTTTTTTTACTCGAAGGACAATGTATGGTTTTTGCGGTTAAATGGTGTAGGTTTATTCTTGGGCAAGCAGGAGAAACACATCATAACTTTCTAGCTGTGGAGCGTTGCTCTTCTAAATCCGAGTTCGCTTTTGTATCCACACTTTAGCCTGTCACAGTCGTAGCTCCTGGTGGTCTGGGCGTAGGCAGGTCATTTGTGTAATCCCTGCTTTCCAGTGAGGACAGAAGTCACATACTTTTTATATTAATTAGGATGTATTTTGAAAAGTTTTAAAGCTGAAGGAGCCAAACACATAACTATTAATGGTATTAGCCTAGATTTAAATACTTACTTGGAGAGAAGTATACTTGCTTTTTAGTAAAGAAGTGTTATCAGTTGGATACCTGCCTTTTATCTTAAGGTATTTATTATTAGTAAGTTCCCTTGTATGAAAAGCAGGTTATTTAGTTCTGTTTCACATGCAGTAATAAACATTTACATGATTCTTACTCTTTGCTGGGAACTATTCCAAACAATTTACACATTGACTTTTTTTTTTTTGCACTGGGAATCGAACTCAGGACCTTGTGCTTGCCAGGCAGGCGCTTGTGCCGCTGAGCTATGTGTCCCCAGCTCCCACATTAACTCTTAATTCTCACAACAGATTTGTGGGGTTGGTAATGTTAATATCCCTATTTTATACACAAGGAGTTGAAATTAAGGAATTTGCCAGAGGGTCACACAGCAACTAATGACATTGGTTTTGGAACAACGATAACTGGGTAGTAAAATAAAACAGGAGCGCCTGTGTGGCGTGTGTGACAGAGGGTTTCAGGTGGCCTTTGTGCCGCACAGTGTGCTTTGAAAACCTTGAGTTCTCCCCTCCAGATTGTTTATATATCAGTTATGAAAGTGAGTGACTTGACAGAGCCTGTAAAATTGCAATTCCAAGCAGCCAGAAATGCATTTATAAATGTCTATTTAATGATTTGCGATGACAAAATTCGTAACAGCTGAGGGCCTTGCTGTGCGTTATGGGCACTGCCCACTTGAACAGATTGCTCTGAGCAGCATGTGCAGATTGAAGACTTAATGGAACAGTTCATTGGTGTCTGATGTGACTTTTAGAAAAGACATTTCAGTGACTGTTGTGGTTTTAACATGTTTTTCAGCAAGGTGAAAAAATCATTCAGGAGTTTCTATCCAAGGTGAAGCAAGTTCCCTTTACTGAAATGTCAGAAGAAAACATCACAAAAAAGTTAAAGCAGCTGAAAGCTGAAGTGATGGCGAAGAATAATAGTTTTGTGAATGAAATCATTTCACGAGTAAAGGTTACTACGTGAGAAAACCCTGGAGGCCTGAGGACGGTACTGAGGCTGTTACGCATGCGTGTGTTTGTATAGTAACCCTTTTCCACGGTGTTGCCTGTCAAGGCCTTGGGGACCGCAGCTGAGCTGTTTAATGATGCTTTATCTGAGTGCGTTTTCAAAGACCTTTAAAGATTAAGAGTGTAACTGATGATCATTTAAATGGAGATGGGCAATAGTAAGCAATATGCTGAATTTTATAAATAAAGCTCATATAGTTTGTGGAATTTGGGCTGTGCTGTATTTCTTTGCAATATGACTTTTATCATGTAAGTACACAAAGACCTTGTAAAAATAAAGGATCTTTTAGCCAAAAGGAACTGTGGAGAGCATTTCCAGTGATTTGCGATAGGGTCCATTTGTTGATAGGAGCCAGGCTGTCTGTGTATTTGTTAGCCAGGGGACTTTATTAACCCAGAGTCCTAGTGTGATTTCTACCCCGCCTGCCATCTCCCACCCCTAACCTGTGGTGAGACTTAGAAATCTTAATTTTAACAAAGACTTTGAGGGTACTTTCAGTCTGCCCAGCCTCATTTTACAGAAAAGAGATGGGGTTAAGAATTAGTGGCTGATTCTGCACAATATGAGGAGCAGAAAAATCATTTTGCAATGAGGTAGTGGGTTAATTATATAGCAGCTGGTGAAATTGGACCCTCCACTCCATCTCCTAATATAAAAATTAACCCTAATGAATTTTAGACCAAATATATAAGGCAAAGCTATCAAGCTTTTAGTGTTTATGGTTCTAGAGATAATACAGAAAAAATATTTGTGTTTCTTGGGCTTTGGGAAGAATTCATTGAGACACACACAACCTAAGCTGGTGTGGTGGCGCGTGCTTGGGTCCCATCTCCTTGGAAGGCTGAGGCAAGAGTTTCACAAGTTTCAGGCCAGCTGGGCAAGTTAATAAGGCCCTGTCTCAAAAAATAAAAGGAGATGGGCACAAACGGAGCCCAGTGGTAGAGTGCTTGCTTAGCACGGCTCGGGTGTCGGTCAGCACTTACCTTGAAGAACAGATATAATGCAAGATACACAAACATATAAGAATTTACAGGATTGGTGCACGATGGCCACTCAGATGTGGAAGGGCGCGGGAGGTCTGCCCGCGCGCTGGAGACCTGAAGGATGCTGTCAGAGGCCTGGAGCTCGCAACAGTGTCCCTGGTGAGTCTGTACACCGAGGCCGCAGGGTCGGGGCTGGAGGCCGCAGGCGACGTCGAGGTGAAGGTGAAGACCGGAACGCCTCCTGCCCGCCTTCCCCTTCTTCAGCGCCATTCTGGCGACAGTCCCTGCGGGAGGGTCTTCACACTCAGGGCTGCCCCGACTGGGTTAGTTGGGAGCTTCTTGCCCAAGTTCACACAATCTGTTACCTCTCACAGGACGAATCCCCAGCATACCCCAAAAATTCACCTGTAAAGTTTAATGCACTTACATTGAAATCAAACACTTCTTCCATCAAAAGCCACCACAGAATAAAAACGTAATATCCATTGTGGGAGAACACATTAGTACCACATAAAATACCAAAAGACATACCTAAATAGCCATAAGTCACCAAGAAAAAGGGTCACTTAAGAGTTTACATTAGCTTAACAACAAAAGGACAACCAATTAAAAATGGGGCAAAATAATTTGTTTTTCCAGGGAAGATTATAAATGGCCAATAAGCACTTGAAAAGATGCAAGTCAAGGAAGTGCAGGATATATATGATATCTCAATATAAGGTAATAGATAATACATCAAACTAACAGGATAGTTAACATGTCAGATGATAAGGATTGGCAAGGATCTGGAGAAATTGAAGGTTTTATACATAGCTGATAGAGTATAAAATGGTGCAGGCTGGGAGTGGTACACACCTGTAATCCCAGCACTAAGTAGGGTGAGGCAGGAGGATTGCTGAGAGTTCAAAGCCAGCCAGGGCTACATAGTTCAAGTACAGCCTCAACTACATAGAGGCACCTTGCCTCAAAACAACAAAAAATGTAGCTTGTTCTCAGTGACTGGAAGGCCCAGAGGGGTCTCTCCATTAGGTATGTGTAGGAGAAAGAATTACATCCTCACAATAGTGATTCAGCAGGTTATTTACAATAGCCAAAGGTGGAAATGAGCCCGAAGTCCCCCAGTGGGAGGGTGTGTAAACAGTGTATACCCATGCAGTGCGTGTTATTCTGCCCTGATGATGAGGATGAAACGGTGCGTGGTCAGGGTGGCAATTGCAAGCCTGCAGTAAATGAACTGCGGTAGGATTCTCAGTGTGACCTCAGCTTGGGTAATTCAGCAGCTGAGCTAGACTGTCTCAAAAAAACAAAAAAACTTGGAAGCATGATGCTAAGTGAAACAGTCACAAGAGTCTCCACAGAACTTGATTGTATTTGTGTAATGTTTTATAGTAGAGTTCGAGAAAACTAGTTTTTAGGGATGGGGGGTCTATAGCTAGAGTAGTGATTGTGAGATGAGTTATAAAACTAGTGTTGGTTGTATAATTCTGTGAACATACCAAAGGTCATTGAATTCTACGTGGTAGGTGAATATCATGGTGTATGAATTAATATCAAGGCTGTTTTGTAAAGTTTCAAACACTTCACCAGGAAAAAAACGTGAAGTAGCCCGTAAACATGAAAAGGTGTTTGGTTACCAGACAGAAAAAACAAAACATTTCCACAGTTGTAATCCCACCACTTGGGAGGCTGAGGCAGGAGGATCGCAGTGAGTTTGAGGCCAGCCTGGGCTACGTAGTTCAAGCTCAGCCTAAATTGCACAGTGAGAACTTTTTTTTGGTTTTTTTTGAGACAGAGTCTTGGTATGCAGTTCAGGCTGGCCTCCAACTCACAAGGGTCTTCCTGCCTCAGTCTCCTGAGTGCTGGGATTACAGGCTTGCGCCACCACGCCGGGCAAGAATCTCTCTCAAAAAAAGCAGCCCAACCCACCCTAGTTCATCACTAACTCCCAAAATTGATTGCTGTTACATAACTGCCAGCTGTTGGTGAGGGTGCAGACTACCTGTGAGTATATGCTTAGTACAGTTGGGACCATGCATACAATCCAGTGTCCTGGGCATGTACCGCGGAGACAAGAATACCTAGCATGTTCGGAATACCTAGCCTGAAAACAACTGCTGCTGCACACAGTGACACCAGCGGAACCCTAAAACATGAAGCAGAAGAAGTTCCACCAGAAGGATACAGTTTTTTCCCATTCATAGGATTTTTGTTTTTGTCTTTGCAACAGTTTCATTTGCAGTTCAGGCTGGCCTTGAATTCACTATGTACCCCCAGGCTGACCTCAAACTGCAGTGATCCTCCTGCCTCAGCCTCCCGAGTGCTGGGGTTACAGGTGTGTGCCACCATCATAGGAAATTTAGAATAGGTGCTCTTCATAGGAAGTGCAACTGAAAAAACCAAGAAAAGGCACATGAGGGGAGTGGTTGATGGCAGGGATTCGATAGGGAGAGGGCAGAAGAGGGGTTCCAGAGGGCTCTAGATTCTCTGACCTCAGTATAGAGATTTTACAGGGCCGTCCCTCCCCCCATTCCACCCTCAGCCCTCAGTACTGACTTTGAACCAAGTCACACACACACACACACACACACACACTCTCCCTCCCCCCACTCCACCCTCAGTACTGAGTTTGAACCAAGGGCTTTTGCACTGAACTACACACACACACACACACACACACACCCTCTCTCTCTCTCTCTCTCTCTCTCTCTCTCTCTCTCCCCCTCCCTCCCTCCCCCATGTTTTCTTCATCGGTAGTTTAGAGTGAGCTGTACTAGTTTTTCTTTTTATCGATACCGAAAACTTGGAAAGCAGGCAAACGCACAGACAGAACAAAGTTTTAAATGTAGATGTCTTTATTGGTTTGCAAAATCCTTTAGTCACAAGTGGAAAAAATTTTACATCACTTAAAAAACCAGTTTTCAAATTCCAATGCAATATTTCATCCCTTGGTTGGCTGTGAAGGCGTGTTTTAAGATTGCTGCACAAAAGCGTGTCTAAAATGGAAATCAGCTGGTGGTCTCAGTTGTTACGGCTATAGGAAATAGGGTAAGCCATGTTGGTTCCAAGAACTGTGTTGTCTGTCAAGCTCTGAAAATCAGGCTACTTTCCTCTCTAAAAGAGGTTTAGTGTTTAGTTCTAAGGCGTTTTGGAAAAAGGAAGAAACACATAACAGATCTACTTAGGATGATTCATTTAGGCTGTGTTTATTACATGACTATGCTAATGAGACAACCCGGGCCTCCTGTTAAGAGTCCCCTTGCTTTTGGAATGGTGCATGTAAAGCAGAAATTACAAACTAATTTCTGACCCTTCGAAGACAGGTACATTTGACCTTTTAATAGTAACATGCTTTGGTAGTTCATGTCAAACATGAACCTGGGTGTTGTCAGAATAAAGCTGAGTACGTGAATACCCAGGATTTGGAACCCAACCCAATCGTGATCTGTTGGCCACATGACCACTTTCTGGAGAAAGTACTGTATTTGGCTTTTGCATTAGAAAACAAAACAGCTGGGCATGGTGGTGCACGCCTATAATCCCAGCACTCAGGAGGCTGAGGCAGGAGGATCCTTGCAAGTTTGAGACCAGCCTGGGCTACAAAGTGAGCTTAAGGCCAACCTGAACTGCATAGTGAGACCCTGTCTCAAAAAGACACACACAACCAAAAAAAAAACCAAAAAAATCTATCCATGATGCAACATTTTTGTAATTTGTCTCCCCTCACCCCGAAAAATGCCTTGTGCTGTGAAGTTGTAACAAAGCAGGTAGAGGAAAGATGCTTCAGAGTGGGTATTTTTAGGAGCCTCAGCCTCTACCAGCTTTCGCTGGCCGGGTGACTGGGGTAGATGTATTTAAGGAATAATTTGTTCCCTTAAAATCTCAGTGTTCCACATACTAAGCACATCCTGTTAGACTTCTTGAGTATTAAATACATCTTCTATCCTTGGTCTTTCTGTATTTAGCTCTTTGGGGAAGTATGTTTTCACCCTCAGCATATGGTGGGAGCTGCTGATTCTGTATTGAACGGCTCTTTAAGCTTGTTAGTTACATTCTGTTGATTAAAATGATGCACAGAACAGTCAGGAAAAGCCAGTTCCTGGTCTGAAATAAATTAAACATTGTTAATTAGCTTATGGGGCAGAACAAATGAGTAAAGAATTTTCATATCCAAAAGCGATTGTGCTGCCCTTGTGGATTCCAAGTGTTTGGGTTAAGGAGAGGGAGTGTGGCTGGCGAAGAGGACGAAAATGCCCACAGTGACTCATGTATTTTTAGACTAAAACTGGAAATGCGGCCCAGCTTTAAATAATAGTTCCTCCCTGCTGCTGCCCCCGCCCCATGCCCGTGCCATGTTCCTTCACAGATGGGCCACTGCTTTGTCCCAGGGCTTGGTGAGCTCCCTATGACAGCCGGCTGCAGGCTGTGAAAACCCTGCTGGGTGCGAGGACCGGGCAGAGGAAGTGACCCTGGGTAGGCAGCGTGCCCTTGTAGCTGTAAGGGGCTTCTGCACTCTCAGAAGAGACGAGCATTTGCCCCAGCAGTTTCTGCCACCTCCCTGTGAGACGGTGCTTAGCTACTTGGGTGACTTCAGCAGGTGGATTTAAAGGGTAACTTGTTCCCCTCCAAACCTCAGTGTACCACATGCTAATCACATGCTGTGAGAGTATTAATCACATCTTCACACAACATTCAGAATTTGATCAAATTCAGCTAGCCGTGGCGGTGCTCACCTATAATCCAAGCACTCTGGGAGGCAAGAGGATCACAAATTCAAACTCAGCCTGGGCAACTTAGTGATTTAGCGAGATCGTATCTCAAAAAGAAGGCTGGGACTGTAGCTCGGTGTGAAGGCTCTGGATTCAGTTCCTAGCACTACAAAAGAAAAATAAAGTAGGTATCTGTATTTTATTCTTTACATTTTCCAGATGAGTAAACTTAGAGTCAAAGGCTCACTTACACACCTGTGACACACACAGTAAGTGTCAGAGCTGGGCTTTGAACTCCAGCATCCCGCCTCCAGAATCTGTGTTTTTGCTGCTGTTATTTATTTATTTTGTGTTTTTGAGACAGGGTCTTGCTATGCAGTCCAGACTGGCCTTGAGCTCACTTTGTAGCCCCAGGCTGGTCTTGAGCTTGCAATGATCCTCCTGCCTCAGCCTCCCTAGTGCTGGGATTACAGGTGCGCACCACCGCACTCGGCATCTGCTGCTGTTATTTAGAAACTTAAAATATAGTTGGCATCAGAGCTGTGATGAGTTCAATTTTCTAAATATTTTTGTCAAGATGAGTGTAAAAGTGAGCAGCCCGCAGGCATTTTCTGATGGGTTGACCATTCTGCAAAATAACTTTTCTCTTCACCCTGAAAACAAACTCAGCATCCAGGATGCTGGCACAGTGGTCCTCACCCTGAGCCACCCTTCTGTACCTGCCACGTTTTCAGTACGGCTCTCCAGTCTGTAACCAGCAGTGGAGCTCTGGTCGGCCTTATTTTTTATTATTAGTTGTGATCTTCTCAGCCCAGGGGTGTCGGGGCTCAGCAAGCTTCATGGGTGGCGCTTCTCCCCGAAGCCCTTTGGGGGGCTGCTTCCCGGGAAGGGGGAAGTTGACCCAGGCATCCCAAGTGGACGGATGCAGAACAAGCCATCCAGCGACCTGTGCTTCGGGAGAAAGGAAAGGGAGGTGTGCAGAGGAAACCAAACTCCAGCCTTTCGCGGCTCAAGCGCAGAGTTGTTCTAGGTGTGGGGAGAGGTCGTCTTCGGGTGATGAGTCAGCTGTGTGCTGTGGACTGGCTGTGACACACGGGCTGAGCAGCAGCTTGCCCGGTCTGCAAAGCAGCCAGCTGGAAGACAGGCCAAGGGGACAGAGGGACAGATGGCACCGCTGACTGCACTGAGGGGAGTATGGGGTTGAATTAATCACTACAAAATAAAGCAACTGGGGGAAGTTTTACTATCAAGTTTTGTGTTTTTTGGTACCGGGAATTTTTTTTTTTTTTTTTTTTTTGAGGCAGGGTCTTGCTGTGTAGTTCAGTCCGGCCTTGAGCTCACTTTGTAGCTCAGGCTGGTCTCGAACTCGAGAGGATCCTCCTCCCTCAGCCTCCCAAGTGCTGGGATTACAGATGTGCGCCACCGTGCCCAGTTTGGTACTGGGAAGTGAACTCACGACCTTGCACTCCCCAGGCAGGCATTTATGCCGCTGAGCTATATCCCTGGCTATCAGGTTTATTTTTAACTGATCCATAAAAATATTAAAAATTATCCGTATTAATAGGGTAATGTGATGTTTCGACACGTATCCAGTGTGCAGTGTTTGAATCAGGTGAACTAGATCTAGCTCCTCAAATATATATGTATCTTATTTCATTTTTTTCCATATTGAGGATTTTTTTTTTTTTTTTGGTGGTACTGGGGATCGAACTCAGGACCTTGCGCTTGCTAGGCAAGCGCTTATTCCACTGAGCTATATCCCCAGCCCTATATTGAGGATTGAACCCAGGGCTTTGACCATCCAGACAACTGCTGTGCCCTGGAACTGTGACCCACCTCCATTGTTTCTTTATTCAAAATATTCAGAATCCTCTCGGCTGATTTCGGAAACACCTACTACATAATTGATGTCTATAGTTGCCCTACTGTACAATGGCTCACCAGAATCCTTCCCTCTGCCTTGCTGTAGCTTAGTACCATTTACCAGCCCTGCCCGCCTCCCTCCTATCCACCCTCCCAGCCTCTTATAACCACCATTCATTCTGCTCTCAACTTTTTCTTTTCTTTTTGAGACAGGGTCTCCCTATGCACTTCAGCCTGGTCTTGAACTCACTTTGTAGCCCAGGTTGGCCTCGAACTCTTGACAATCCTCCTGCCTCAGCCTCTCAAGTGCTGAGATTACAGGCATGTGCCACCATGCCTGCCCTCAACCTTTTCTTTTCTTTTCTTTCTTATTTTTGCATTTCTGGAGATTGACCCCTGGGACTTAATAGTAAACTACACATGCGGAGCTTTTTTAGAGTCAGGGTCTCCTTGAGTCATTAAGTTACCCAAGGTGGGCTCAGACTTGAAATCTTCTTGCCTCTGCCTCTCAGAGTACTGGGATTACAAATGTGCAACACCACGCCTGGCTTCCTCTCTCAGCTGCTATGTGATCAATTTTTTATAGTCTATACATGACTGAGATCTTATGGTGCTTGTCTTTCTATGCCTCGCATATTTCACTTAACATAATTCTGTCCAGTTTTTAAAAGGACTGTATATACTGTGATAGTATATCATAATCAGTGTTACATTGAAAATTAATATAGAAAACTATCTAAAATATTTAAATAGTGACATTCATTCTGCACATTGACACACTGAGAAAAACCCAGTATATCGCAATGTAAGAATAAACTGCATTTTAATGCAATTTCTTTTTGAGGGGGGAGAAAAAACTTTTTCTGTTGTGCTGGGGATTGAGCTGAGGGCTTTGCACCTAAAAAGGTGAGCTCTACCTCTGAGCCACATGTCTTCAAGCACACTTAAAATTGTGATTAAAGTGAACCTACTGTTAAAAAGAAAATCCTGGGCGAGGGGGATAGCTTGACATTTGAGCATGTCCAGGGAGCTGGGAACCCCAGCACAGCAAAGAAGCAAAAACAAGCCCCCATACCTGCACCTAGGAGGAGGGTGAGGGCAGAGGCCGCTAATGGACACAGGCTTTCCCTGGGGCATGGTAAACTGTTCTACAATTGGATCACGGTGGTAATTGCAAAACTGTAGCTAGAACTACTGAATTATACATTTGAAATAGAAAACTATATGGTGTGTGAATGATACGGCTCAATAAAGTTGTTTGAAAAATAGTGGCGTGAAGAAGGTGACGATCAGCCCTTTCTACCGAGTGCCGTGTGCCTGGCACTGAGCTCATTCTCCACAATCTGTAAGGTGGGTTCTATTACTGTCCCGCTTTGTGACAAGCTGGGGTCTAGAAGAGCTGCGCGGCTGCCTCTAAGATCCTCCTCCAGGAATAGGTTGCACAGCAGGCATTTTCTTGCTCTTGAGACTGGAGGTAGCTGTCAGGGCTGGTGGGTGGCTCCTCAGGCACTAGGGCTTCTGTCTCCTTGGCTTGTCTCCTTGCACGGCTTCTCCTACCAAGGTCCCCTAACGGCCCGCACGGTTACTACGACCCCAACAACTGCATCCGCAGTTTGGGCTGAGGACGGAGAGCCGCGCAGGGAGGCCCTTCCTACCCTGGGAGGATCGAGTCACAGCTTTGTCCTGGTGGAGCATCAAAGGCAGATTGTGGAGGTGGCCATGTGCCCCAGGCCTCCAGCCCTGCTGGCTGGCGGCCCAGCTGGCCTGGCCCTCCCAGCCGGCCCTCGAGCACCAACCCCACACCCCTCATGCTCAAGCACGCTGACTTCCAGGCAGAGTCTCCTCGCACCGGGTCAGGGAGCAACACAGAAATGAGGAATAAATTTTTATGCACTTGGAAACAGTTTCCTCCCCTCTTCTTGGGGCTGATTAACTTAACTGGGAATAATGAACCTGGACTGATTTTTTGGGCACCAGATCTAGGCCGTAATTCCTGGGCAAGCACCTTATCTACAGACTTTCTTAGAGTGTGGTCCTGTCTTAGGGTCCTTTTCTCTGCTTCTCTCCTTGTTCTTCCCTAGTGTGAGAGCTGACGGGCAGAAAAGAAACAGGCTGGAAGAATAGCACCCCCTTTCCCCGAGGAGCAGTGTGGCTCTGCAGGCT
This sequence comes from Dinomys branickii, assembly GCA_004027595.1. Taxonomy (NCBI): domain Eukaryota; kingdom Metazoa; phylum Chordata; class Mammalia; order Rodentia; family Dinomyidae; genus Dinomys; species Dinomys branickii. Next base: position 80,744 of record PVLD010003802.1, on the reverse strand, counting down.
GGCAGGGGTGATAGGGTTGAGAGAGGCTCTCGCTGTGTGGTTGAGTCTGGCCCTGCACTCACAGGGATTCTTCTGCCTCAGCCTCCCAGCTTCTGGGAGATGCTCATCACCTGGTCAAGCTCCGTGCTCCATATGTAAAGGGTGGCACTGTGAGCAACGTCCTCCCTTCAGGGAAGATGTAGAGCACCACCTGGGTGATGCCTCCCTGAAGGAGGAGCACTTGCCTCCGTTGTGGCTGAGCCTGACCCTGTTTCCGTGTATTGATGTGTGCAGAGCTGGCTGGGGCCTTTCCATATCCCTTTCGCTGGCTTTAAGCAATGCCTGTAAGTCTAGCCACTGTGCTGATGTGTAGTCTTTGGAGACAGCAGGTGGGTTTCCTCAGACACCCCCCTCCATTGTTCTCTTGTGTGAGCCGGGAGGAGGCAGGCTGAAGAGCCAGTGCTCCATGCCGTTGGCTGGGATCCAGCCAAGCCTTGAGCCTTGAGACAGAGGCTATGACTTCCTGGGGCTTGAAAGATTACACATCAGAGCTAAAGCCCCGACCCCCAAACATTAGACACTATCTCATTTGTGTTACACAGATTACTCTTTCTTTTTTTCTTTTTTTTTTTCGGTCTTTTGGAGACAGGGTCTTGCTACACAGTAGAGGCTGGCCTTGAACTCACTTTGTAGTCCAGTCTGGTCTCCAACTCATACGATCCTCCTGCCTCAGCCTCCTGAGTGCTGGAATTACAGGTGCCACCACACCCGGCTGCGTCATTTTTCGTTTTGAGACAGGATTGCACCAAGTGGCTGGGCTTGGTCATGTGATCTTCTTTCCTCAGTCTTCGCACCCGGCTGTCATGAACTTTTGGGGACCATTATCACTTCCTTTGGATTTCTCTCCACGGCCTTTGTGGCTCATTAGTGACACTCTCTTGGACCCGCTTGGAATTGGACCGCGGCTGTCTCCTGCTTCGTCCTCAGGTGACAGAGACTCCTGTGCGTCCTCAGTCTGCCTGCGTGGGTCTGGAGGCGGCCTTTGCTCCGAGCTGCTCAGGGCTTAGCGAGCACTTTCTTCTGTGTGGTGAGTTTGTGGAGACCTCAAGTCCTTCCTGGAGGTGACGTCTAGGTTCATATTCTCTCTGTCGGTCTCCCCGTCTCTCTCCTTTGCAGCATAGGGATGGAACCCAGCGTCTCACACACCAGGCCTCAGGTGCGCACCCCGCACCTCTGCACCCCTGCACCCCTGAGCTGCACCCCAGCCTAGCTTGCTGTCTCGGGCATCCTGCCTGGGTCCTGGACACTCAGTAGCTGCTGAGAAATGCCCAGCAGCCTTGGCCTGAAGCCGAGCTGCTCTACCCTGCCTTCAGCTTCAGCCATCTCTTGTGCCTGTCCTGGAGCTTCCACACTGCTGCCTCGCCGCCCCTACCCCGCGATCCTGGCAGCCCAGGGCCCGAGCTCACTGACGGCAGCTGTACCACTTGGAATATGCTGGCATTGGCCCTTCCCTCCCCGGCCTGGCTTCTCACCCACTGTGCCCTTGCCCAGCGGCTGCCTGGGCCCTGCCTCTGCCCGGGCCTCCTCTTGTCCTGCTGCCAGCCCTGCCCCTTACCTGCCACTGTCCAGCCCTCCTGCACCAGCCCCTGCACAGTTGGTTTGAAGCGGTTTAGGAACTCTGTGCCAGGCACTGGAGACAAAAGACTAAAATATATTCTGTATTATTTCAGAGCTACTCTGAGTCCAGTTTCTGTTGCTTGTGACCAAAGAATCCCTGGATGCTTCACGAATGAACTGATTGGGCCAAAATGAAACCCAGAACAGTCAACTCCTAATGGGCCTCCAAAGAGATGAATCTGTGTAATTACCTGTCTGCTAGGAAGCAAACTCTTGCTTTCAGTGGGAAGAAAGTCCATAATTAGATCAAAAGAACTGCTTGGGGCAGGAGCAGGGTGCCGATCCCAGACCCAGCGGGTTCAGGGCCAGAGCATTGATCCACGGCGTCGACCTCCCTTGGTCCTTTTCTCCTTCTCGCCCGTTTGATGTCATCCTTGTTTTTCAGGTGACAGGCGACTAGGCCACCAACAGACAGCAACAAGGTCAACTCCCCTCTGCGTGTTCTGCAGGCAGGACGGGGTGAGGGGAGGCCTTGAGGGTGCAGGTTCCCTGCCCGCTGCCTGCCTGTGCGCTGCCGTGCTGGATGCCAGGCCTGCAGAGGCCGTCTGCCCTGCAGCCGTCATCCTCCCAGTCCCATCCCGTCCTTGGCTTCAAAGTCCCCCGCGGAAGGTCCAATTAAAATGTTGGAAGAATCTGAGTTCTGTCTATTTTCCTCAGTGGAGCAACTAGGCACTGAGTACAGTCACATGAAAGACAAGACAAAGCCGTTCCTGGGCTTCTAGCGGAGGATGCCCCCGCCCCGAAGGTGCCCTTCAGTCTGTTAGTTACCCCGATAATGGTTCTGCTTACAGCTGCTGTTACTTCTCTTTCTTAGACACAGCTGGTCACTGTGTTGCTTATGGTAAGACCCAATCCCCAGCTGACAAGCCATTCTGCCTCTGTACTTCCTGCTTGCTCATCCCATACAAGCCCCAGACCACCAGAGATCCGGGCCTGACATTCTGGGAATGATTCTGATCAGTGCCCACTGATGTAAATAAATCTGCCTCTGAGTCCTGCGTGTTGTTTCAGTGTTTCTGCTTGTCATTGCCGGTTAAGATAATTAGAATTTGCATCATTTTCCTTGTGTAAAAGGAAAAAAAAGTCCTGGTGGTCTTCATTAAGAGAACAAAAAGCCAGCCTGGGCTACAAAGTGAGGTCAAGGCCAGCCTGAACTGCATAGTAAGACCCTGTCTCAAAAAGACAAACAAAACAAAACACCCCCAGAAAACAAAAATGCTTTATCAAATAAAATTAGCCTTGCCTTCTATGGGAGCTTAAGAGGCCTGGATGGTCAACCTGTGAATATGCCCCTGTCTCTTACGACAGCTCTCACTTCCTGCCAAGTTATCCGTATCCAGACAGGGATATTCGGTTTGTGTTTCTGGGCTGCATTGTCCTGCATCTGCTTCCATAGAAACCGTGCAGCAGTGAGTGCATCACAGGTGCCCAGTCAGCGATGGTGGGCTGGGTGGGCGGAGGGTGACCCTGGTCAGTCTGGTTGGCACAGGGAATTTAGATTATGGATCCACATGGGCAGGGGAGAAAGGGACTGATTTCTCGCTGAGTGTGGCAGACATCGGGTCTGGCACTTTATAAATGTCGCTTTGGCTCATCCTCACACTGTGCAGTCAGGTGGGTTGTTTCCCCTTTTCCACGTGTGACCCCTGATTCTTAGCAAAGCCGAGGAATGCGCACAATGGGACTCCCGTCTGGAGGTCGCTGCGGATGCACTGCACAGGTCAAGCCAGTACCAAGTAGACACCAGAGAGCTGACTCAGGCCCCTGAGGCTCTGCAGTGGGGCCAAGGGACAGCTGCTCCCCAAGGCCTGGTGACGCAAGTGTTAGCCGCGGGCACCTGCTCTCTTCTGTGGTCTGAGCCGTGTCCAGGGTATAGCTGGACCCTTGGCAGCGCCGCAGGGTGCCTCCCTGTGTGCCTTAGTTACCCTTCTCCAGGCTCCGTCCCTCTCTGCACACTCCCAGGTGGGGAGGCCTCACTGCTGCTGGAGCTGCAGCTGCCCCAGAGCAATGTCTGCCGGGCCTGGCTTAAGCTGATGTCAGCACCAGGACACAGCTGCAGGGAGCAGCGGGCGCGGGGGTGTGGGAGTTGAGTACAGACTGGGTCCTGCAGGCTGAATCGGGGCGTGACTGCCCGCGCAGGCTGCAGGCCTCTCACAGGAGCCTTGGGCAGGTGACTTACGGGGTGAGGTGCCCATCGGCAGGCCCCACCCTGACAGAAGAGCCACCATGACTGCTCTGTCCTCTCTGAGGCCAGGCTGCTGACAAACTGCACAGTGCTTTCATCCGCATCCCTCCCTGCCTTCCTCTCACAGCCCCTGCCTTCTGCCCTGTCCTCAGCAGCTGTCCTGCCAGCCCTTTGCCATGTAGGACAAGTGGAAACCAAGGAGTCTCCTTCTCCAGTCGCTTATACTCTAAGTCATATCATGAGGGAACCGTCTCTGTTAGCAAAACAGACCAACCAAGACCCACACAGAGCAAAACAAACCTCAGTAAGGCACTCACTGCCATTCATACGGCTTCTGGCTGTGGACGCTCTCTGCTCGGGCACATCATCACCTGGGGATGGGTGGACAGGGCCCATTTCTCTTACATCCCCACGGGGGCAGTGGGCACTGGCAGCCGCAGGCAGCACTAAAGGGCTTTGGAGTGTGGGCTTGGGTCCTAGAACACAGGGACTGCCTCTTCCCGCCCACCGGGGAAGTTTCCCATAAGGCTTCAGGCTTGGGGCACTTGCGAGTGGCCTTGGAATTCTGTGGGGAGACCCCGGCCATCTGGCACTGTGACCTTCTCCTTGCTGAAGCTCGTCTGCATCTATCTACAGAGTCAAGCAGAACTCCTCTGCCGGCCCCCCTCTGCCACTGCATTGCATAGTGAATGAGTCAAAGGGCGCAGCCCCAGCAAGGTTTGCTTGGTGTTTGAATACTGCTCGGCTCTTGGACCTGCACCTGTACTATAACTGTTTGTGTATCTGGGCAACTGTATTTGGACCAATGAGCTCATGTGTGCAAGTCCCTGCATTACGAAGAACCCCACCTAAACAGACCCGGAGGCCTGGGATTGTGGAGTTGTGAGGGCGCTCACCTCACCCAGAGATGTCTTCAGAGCGTAGACTGCCGTGGTCTGGGTGGAGGGCAGGGCTTGTGATCTGCCCCAAGGATGGGCGGAGCGCACTTGTGGGTGAGTCTGGGCTGTGGAGGTGTGTTCTTGGGGGTCCATGTCTGTGCCCCCTCACCTTTATCTCCCCGTCACTGTTCTCCTGCTGTGCTTCCCAGCTGCATGAACTGAGCTCCACCGTGATATTCCTGCCTTGAAGCCAGCTGACCATGGACTGAGCCACTCTTAAAACCCGAGCCAGATAAAATCTCTCCTTTCAATTGTCGGTGTCTGGTAATATGACACAGTGATAGGAGAGCTGACTGGCACATGGACATTACCCATGTGATCGCATCCTTTCTAGTCTCAGAGTAACCACCTGCTCTCTCTGTGGGCTGGGAGACGGCGGGTGCCCCATGGTGAACCACAGCGGGGAGCTCCCCATAGGGGCAGGGAGAAGAGGCCGGTTGAGTGGAGCATGGTGGCAGGGCAGGGCCCTCTGCCTCAACTCCTCCCAGACGCGGTGCTGCTCCGGAGTTTAGGCTGTCTGATCTTTAAGCTCTCTGTAGACCAGCTCAGTGTCTACACATTTCTGTGCTACGTCTGTGCTCTCTGATGTGGTGGCTATGAGCCGCGTGTAGCATTACTTCCTCGAAATGCGAGCAGTGCAGCTGAGGAACTGGAGGTCTCTTTCTGTCCCGTTTAAATTCAGACAGCCATGCGTGGCTGCCCTGGTGGCACACGTCTAGAGGACAGCACTGTGCACACCCTCCGGGAGTCAAGAACTAACCGGAAGGACCTGGAGCTTGCAGAGCTTCTGACAGGGCAGGGACCTGTACTGAAGACACAGCCCCAGCAAGAAGCTGGCCCAGCCTGGGTGGGGACATTTCCTCCCCTCCCGTGTCCAGGTGGCTGGGCCTCCTCCACCCACCCACTGAGAAGGAACTGGAGCCAGGTATCCACCCCAAGCCAGGTGCTTGGCAAACGTTTGCTGAGCGTGGCTCTTGATGGAATCCCCATGCGACTTTTTCTTTCTTTGCTTCTTGGTGGTGCTGGGAATCGAATCCAGGGCCTCAAGCTTTCTGGGCAGGTGCTCCAGCTCGTGTCTCTTACACTCTCTCCCCTCTTCCTTTGCCCTTCAGAGCTTCAGACTGATGAGCGGCAGAACCCAAAGGTCAGCCCGTTCTGCTGACGTGGGAAGAGACTCGAGGGAGGGAAGGGTCTACTTACCATCAGCCTGAGAGCCGACCCAGGGCGGAGCTTTTCTTCAGTGATTCGCAAACATTCCTTCTGTGAACACTGCTCTCAGAATGGAGCAGCAGGCTCTCAAAAGTGAACCAGCATGGTGCATGGTGGCATGTGCCTATGGTTTCAGCTACTTAGGAGGCTGAGGCAGGATGCTCACTTCAACCCAGGAGTTCAAGACCAGCCTTCGTAACAACATATCAAGATCCCATTTCAAAACAAAAATCAAAGCAAAAAACAAAGGGCTATGGATATAGCTTTCCCAGTGCAGACTCCAGTTCTTCTAATAAGAAGGCGTCTTTTGGGAAATTCAGGGTGATAAGGTGTCTTAATTGAGGTATGTCACTTTATACCTATGGCCTCTGAGCTCACTCTGTGCTTGCTGAGGCTGAAAGCAAAAACTACATTTCCCAAAATTCCCTGCCAGATTTCTGCCAAATACATTTGCCAGTGGGAGCCAGGGAAGGGGGAGGGACTCAGTTCTTATTTCTAGCTGGGGTCTGAGTCACTGTGGCAACAGCAGACAGCTTAGACACCAGGCTTCCTGTGAGCCCCCGTAGTATCACCACAGCAGCACAACGGCTCCTGTGTGGCCTGGACTGGAGCTGCTGCCTCCTTTGTAAGAGTCCTAGCCCCACCTGGTGATCCACAGCTACCTTGAAGAAAAACTGTTTTCAGATCCCTGTGCTACTCTCACAGGTCATTTGACAAATCATGGCTGCTGGTGCGGGAGAGAAGGCACCGTGTGGAATCTGGGGCCGCGCCTTCGGAAGGGCAGGATGCACCCACTCCCTTTCCAGGTCCTCTGCTAAAATGTGGGTGCCAACAGTGCAGCCTTTGGGCAAAGGACACTGGCAACCCCACGAGGGCTGCTGGGGCCCTAAAGGAGAGGGGGCCGGGCGCTCGCCTGGACTCTGGGAGAGCGTGAATGGTACCTGCCGATGGACGTCAGTGTTGCTTTGTGTGTCCGTCAGCACGGCTGAGTGTCCCTAAGGAATATCCCCGAGATGTGCCACAGCAAAGCCCTGTTCCACACGAGCCGGACAGTCCCTGCAGCTTTCCTGCGGAGGCCCCTGACACCCTCTCTGCCACTAAACCCGGGTGCCTCTCGGCTCCGTCTTTCTCAGTGGTACCCAGAGCTCATTTCCTCTCGGAACCCTGCCGCCCGGGCCTCGGCGTCCCACGCTCCTCCTCCCACACCTCTGGCCCTCCTTCCATAGTCTGTTTTACCTTTTGCTTCTGCTGCCCGTCCTTGAGGTGCTGTTCACGATCCCCTTTTGATCTTTCTGTGAGCTTAGCTCTGCACGCTCTGTATTTCATCACCGTCCCACGGCTGAGAATTTCAGCCTCGATCTTTGCTCTGAGCAAAGCTCCTAAGACCGCTGCCTGGTAGGACGCTCCCCAGGCACCACACAGGCCCTGAAACCCATCTTCTCCTCGCTGCGCTCGCATTTCTCCTGCCCAAGCCTGCTCCTCCTCCCGCGCTCCATGGCGGCCTCACTGTGGCCCCCCACCCCCCGTCCCAGGAATCCAGCCTGAAACCTGGAAGCATCCAAAGCTTTTTCTCAGTCTTCTGCTTACATCCAGGCGAAGGGTCACTTTTGCTGACTACTGTCGAGTGACGCTCTAATCTACCACACTTTGCCATTCCCTCCCTTCCTGCCTTTGACAACCCCTCAGCCCCTCTTTTCCTTTTTTTTTTTTTTGGCGGTACTGGGGATTGAACTCAGGACCCTGCGCCTGCTAGGCAGGCGCTTATTCCACTGAGCTATATCCCCAGCCCCCCTCTTTTCCACTCCTGGGGTCCAAGTAATTTTTCTATAGCACCGGTTCCTCTACCAGCTTCCCAGTCTCCTGGGAATTAAGTGCCCCACTCCGGTCCACATGGCAGTGGGGGTCTGGCCCCCCTTCCCTCTGGAGTCAGAGACTACAAGGGGGCCCTTTCACCTTTTCCCTCCAGCCCCGAACTTGGGAGTGCCTGAGCCTCGCTGGACACATTACTTACCCTCTCTGACCTAGGATGAAATAGAGCATCCTTTTTTTTTTTTTTTTTTTTTGCGGTACCAGGGATTGAACTCAGGACCTTGCATTTGCCAGGCAGGCACTTATTCCACTGAGCTATATCCCAGCCCCTAGGAGGAAATAGAAAGAGCACAGAATTTCCAGGGTTTCTTTTTTTTATTTTTTTTTTATTCTTTTTAATTTTGTAAATGAGATTGGTGTGCAATCCCCTCGTCCATGGGCCTGGCTTGGTAAACACGTTCTTCTTGTTAGAAAAGCAGATACACACATGGGAGGCAGATGTGGGCCGTCCCTGCAGGTCTGGCCTGCTAGGGGTCTAAAATGTCATCGGAATCACAGCCTGAAAGGAAGCTGCAAGAAAGATAAGGACCACTGTGCAGATAAAACACAGCTGGGCCAGAGCCGGGACCTCCGCAGGGAGGAGAGTGGTAGGGACCAGAGCCCAGGCCCTCAGTGCCCCCCGCCCCCCGATGGCTCCTGGCTGGAAGCGGGGCCACGGGAAGCCCCAGCAGCTCTGTAGGCTGCTGTTCTGCAATCTGCTGGGTGTGACTTGTAGGTGGAGCATGAGGTCAGTTTAGTAGCTTTTCCTAGCATTAAAATAAAACAAAAACCCAGAATGGAAAGGGGTATAATGCACAATGTTGCTTTAGGAAACATCTTGTCCCGTTTATCACGTGATGTCAGGAAACCCCCTGTTGTAGACTGAGGTGGGGAGGCTCGTGCGTCTGGGCGGTTACGGCCAGCAGCGGGGAGCACAGTGCTGGGCAGTGGGTTTGCAGGCTGTGGTGGGCGGGGCTGGGACATGTGAGCATCTGTTACTATTTCAGTCCAGGATGCAGAGGGGAGGGAACCTGTGGGGGGATGTGGATGAGCAAGGAAATATGGTTAGGTTGTGGTTCTTCTGCTTGCAACGTAAGCACGGGGCAGAAGTGGTGCCCTCGAGGCAAGAGGGGCCACCGGGCCTCACATCCTCGTGAAACACCTTCAAAGTTCTGACACCATCATCTGTGGGGCACGTTGCTCTGTTCCCAGTTCCCAGCCTTCATTCACTTCTCTTAAGTTCTCTGGGACATGTGTGGGTGGCAGCATTAGCCCATTTCTCAGACGGGAACCCAACGGCTGAGGCAGCCCAGTGACCGCCAGGTTCAGAGCCAGAATTCAGATCTCCCTGTTTCTAAGGGGGCGCTTTTCTCACCCCACAATAGTGTCAGTGCTCTGTGTTGGGTTTGTTTTGGAAACAGGGTCTTAGTATATAGCCCAGGCTGGCCTCAGACTTGCATTCTCCTGCTTCAGCCTCCCAAGGGTTTGCTGACACAGTGCTTCGTTGACAGTGCAGGTTCAAGCCCATGGCTGCTCATTAGAATCACCTGGGCAACTTCAAAACAAAAATAATGATAAATATCCCAATAATAATAATAATAATAATAATAATAATATCCCAGTGTTGTCTCATTTCTCCTAGACCCATGGATTCAGAATGTCTGAGTGGGGCCTGGGCCTTTGTGCCCTTTGGAGAGAGTCATGGCTATTCCTCAGCCAGGGTGACCGGGCTTGGATGGAGTCCCTGGCTCTGGAAAAGGGCTTCCCCGGCTGCCACCAGCCTCCAGGCACTGAGGAGAAGGGATGGAAGCAGGCGGGAGGGAGGAGGTGGCATCCTGACAGACAGAAAGCACACAGCACAAGGGGTGGCAGGCTGCATTTTATTTATCCTTAATTGAAACACCCTTCCAGTCCTCTCTTGAAGTGTCACTCGGAAAAGAACTGTCTGCCATTCAAGAACCCTGCAGCCTTGCCACACGCTCCAACCCCCTCCTGAGTGAGAGGAGCACAGGAACGAGTTGTAAGACCAGGGACAGCTTCCACAGGGAGAGGGCTCAGCCAGGGCAGTGCAGGGTCTCATGGTTTTCCGTGGCACAGTCGCTCCAGGGGCCTGAGGGTGACAGCTGCTCCAGGACAAGAGTCCAGGCCCCAGTCCATGCCACAGAGCCTTTAGGGGCTCAGAAGTGGCTTCAGCAGGGCTCCACCCCCATCCCACCCAGCACAGCAGCCTTCAGGAGTGTTAGGTCAGAGTTATGCCACACAACCACTGCTGCGACAGACAAGCAAAGCCCTGGTGCCTCTTGGGGACCCAGCAGGGTCCAAAGTGCTATCCAGACATGTTTTCTAGACAGCAGTGTAGAATTGTGCTTTTTGTGTTTTAAGAGTAAAAAGTTACAGTAAGACAGAACCTCATGGCCCTCAGCTCCTGTGGCCACCACCTCAGGGGCTACAGTCTGCCTCAGCTCCCTAGAAGCTTCTTTGAAGTTGGGGGCTCAGCACCCCTCACCCCATAGCCCGTGGGAAGAGGGGTTTGCTGGGGGTTGTCTGAGGGACGGAGGCTCCTGGGGTCATGGCGCAGAGGTTTTCCCAGGGTTGGGTTTGGGCAGGGCTGCTGGCTTCTGGGTAAAACACAAACATGTGTGAACTGTACATGAAGCCCAAGGCCTTCGAGGTTTCTCAAAACTTTCCTTGTGTTTTTGTGGCATGGGGTTTCAACCTAGCAGCACTGTACTATTAAGCCGCATCCCCAGAACTTTTTGCTGTTTATTTTGAGACAGAGTCTCACTAAGTTGCAGAGGCTGGCCATCTTGTCATCCTCCTGCCTCAGCCTCCCAAACAGTTGGGATTATAAGCATGCTCCGATATGCTAGGCTGAAATCTTTCTTCTTAAAGTGGCCTGGACTGGGATTGTCTATGGGGAAAAGGCCCGGGAGCTCTTGGTAAGGCTGCTGTGTGTGTGTACGCACACATGTCCATGGTGCTGTGATTCTTTCCACCAGCTGAGGGCCTGAGACTTCTGGAGCCTTTGGATCCTTCACCAGGCCTGGGCCTCAGGCTTTACTCAGAGGATGGAGGAGCCTGACCCTTTACCTGCCTGTTCAACCCTATAAAGGCCTGGTGCCAACACCCTGGCTTCTGTGTGGTCACAGCTGGTTAGGGCCACGCCACCTGTATGGCAGCCCTCAGCCTAGCCTGTGGTGGGGAGTGTGTAGCTCCTGGAGCCTGAGCCAGCTGTGGACTGCAGCGAGCTACCAGCTATGGGTCAGCTAGAGACCTCCATGGCAGTGGAGGAGGCCTCAGCATCTGGGAAAATGGAGGTTTTCTTTGCCTGAGGTTTGGAAGGACCTGCATAGAAGGAAGCGATCCCTATAAGTGTTGTTCTCCAGCTGCTGGGAGGGCCCCATCCCTTCTCAGTGGTCATCCTCAAGCAGGAGGCCAAACTGCACGTTCTTTAGGGGTCCTAAGTCCCCCTAGCTCTTCAAAGCAGCAGCCCTGGGTTCGCGGGCATTGGACCCACGGCCTGCTGGGAAGGATGATGTCATGCCACTGAGATTGGGGTGGGGACCCAGGGGATATGGGTACAAAAGCTCACGTGATCCTGGATCCTGAGCTACCGTTCCATCTTAGAGGACTAGCATTTCTCTGGGAAGTTGTGACAGGGAAGGAGAAAGGATTTGAACCATGCCATAGTTTCTTCAGAAGGCTCCTCCAAAGCCAGAGAAGGGGAAAGAAAAAACAGCTAAGGTTGCAGCATAAGCAACTGAGGGTAGACAGAGGAGACAGCTAAGGAATGCTCTGCTTTTCTCTGGAGGCAGGTCCTCGTCCTGCGCATGCACACAGCCTTCGTACTCCCTGGGCAGCCGGACACCTCACTACGCCTGCCTGGCTCTGGACTCTTGGAGCTTGGCCTTGGTCCCAGAGTGTAGTTGCCAGCTCCTTCCCCCAGGGTGGGCTGCTATTGTGCCTGCAGACTAAGTCCTCAGGGTCCAGATGCCTCTAGTATGGGGATCTCTACTTTCCCTTCATAATAGCTCAGATCCCTAAGTTACTTCCTGTTGCCTAGGTGATATCTCTAATTGGATGCCTTTCAGTGGTTCCTCCCATTAAAGAGACAGAGCTGGAACTTTATTTCCCGGTCCTGCCACAGGCCCTGTACTAAAAGCACATCTCCCGCAGTGTGTGTTCCTTTTGTGTGACTGTAGGTCCTGGAGCTTTGTCATTCAGATGGGGACTCACCATTCTGGAGCTTTGGCTCTCCCAGGAATCTACTGCCCACCCCTCACTGGCTTTACCCCAGCTTGGGGTGTATGTTTAAAAACAATCCAAACCCAGTTAGAAATTACCCCCAAGTGGCTTGAGAGTCCCTGAGACTCCAGCCCATTTTCCTTCCTGCTGTAAACTGGAAGAGGAGTCTGACATTCAAGCGTGATTCTTCATGCTGTTTGCATGTGTGTGTGCATATGTGCGTGTGTGCTACAGGCATAGTGCCAGTGTGGGAGAGGTCGCAGCGTTGCTGGAGATGGTGGCAAGGTGACGCTTTTCTAAGACTTCCTATCAAATGTGGTCACATCTTGTCCTGAGGGTCAACATTTCTTTAAATAAGAAACAAGGCAGAAAAGTGTCGCCCCGGTCTCCATCCCTAGACCCAGGAGAGTCCCGGAGCATGGGTCCACAGCCTGAGGATCATATACATCATGACTGTACAGCGGCAGCCAGCTCCCTCCCTCTGACCTCCCTCTGCCCGCACTGCAGACTGCACACAAGAAACACACCCCTTGATTCTGTCCTTCCGCATCCTTCATGGGCTGTGGAGCCAAATGCCCTGATATTTGTAGGTGGCTGCTTTGGGTACCTGGTGTAACTAGCAGCTCCCTGACTCATAGGGGTCGGGTGGGGGCTGTGCTCTTTAAACAGGAAAAAAAGTGGAACTGATGAACAGTAGTTAAGAAAACAGCAACAATAACAAAAAACACTTGTTTGAGACGAGCCACACAGCATTCCCGCGCGGATGAAGCCCAAGTGTGGGGAGCGCTGGGGTTCCGGAGGAAGCCGAGCTGGGCCTCTCTGCCTGAGCGCTCCCCTCCTGGGCGAGGCGCTGCCCTGTGTGCTGTACCATGTGCTCTGCCTCCAGGCTGGGAAAGGCCAGCTAAGCCCCTCACCATTTGCGATTCCCCAGTGTGGGGGAAATGCCACAGTCCGCAAGTGGGTGCTATGCCTCACCCCCTTGCATAATACTACAGCACTCCCTGTGTGTAGTGGCTGTTCTATATATACATATAGGAGGCAACAGATGGCTGTCCCCACCCCCACCTGTCAAAACTGTGACTATCTCACTTCTGACGACCAGAAGGAAGCTGCTAGGCTGGGCCAGGATTCTAAATGCTGCGGAGGTAGTTCGGAGCCATGAAAAGATGCACCATATGCTTTGGGGTTGCCAGCTGCTTAGGAGGATGAGAAAGGGTTTGGTGCCAGGCTGCAGAGCCCAGGAGTGGCGCTTTCCTCGCGCTGGGTGGACACCTGGGTGCCACTTTTTCTCCCTGGAGAGCCTGCTGGGGACCACGGTTCTCCAGGAGGGGCCTCACAAGGAACACAGGCTCCCCCAAACCTGCCCTGCATAACATCAGGCCTGGCCAAATAGCATTTCTTTAAAAAAAATCTTTTTTTTTTTGGTTTCATTTTATTGGATAAAGATTAAGAAGGCGCCAGCTCCGGAGAGCGCTCTACCTGGCGGCACTGGTCTCTGCCAGCCGGTTGTTCATGATGCCCAGCGCGCCCACGCCGCCCGAGAAGCCGTTCTGGCGCGCGGGGACGCACGCGCCGCGCGGGTGGCCGTTGGCCGTCTCCGACAGCTGCTTCTGCAGCAGCGCCAGCGACACCTTGTTGGAGGCCGTGAGATCGCGCATGGAGATGAGCTCGCCCGACAGGCGGCGGCCCTCGGCGTCCGAGTCTCGCGGCGCGGGGCGGGCTCCGAGCGCGGCCAGGCGGCGGCGCAGGCGCGAGCCCGGCGTGATGGCGTTGCGCCGGGCCAGGGGCGCGCCGGGCGCCGGGCAGCAGCGCGTGCAGCAGGCGCAGCTCAGCTTGCGCAGCATCCAGTTGAGCACCTGCTTGATGAGGATGGAGACGACGTTGAAGAGCGAGTAGATGCAGCACACGCCGAGCAGGATGAAGAGGAAGTTGCCCAGGCGGTAGAGGCCCTGGTGGCGGTAGGCGGCGCGCTGGCTGCTCACCAGGTCCCCGAAGCCGATCGTGCTGAAGGTGACGAAGCAGAAGTACAGCGAGTCCACGTAGCCCCAGCCCTCCACGCTGGCGTACATGGCCGAGGCGCAGCAGGACAGCAGCACTGCGAAGAGCCCCAGGATGAGCAGCACGTGGTAGACCGAGGGCTTCCAGCCCGCCAGCCCGTCGGCCTCGGGGCGCAGTGGCGCGGGCAGCAGCCCACTGCGGCGCAGGCGGCGCTCACGGCACGCGCGCATCACGAAGGCCAGCAGCGAGATGATGCGCTCCAGGAAGAGGTTGAAGAACAAAATAGTCCCCGCGCAGCCGAACAGCCCGTACGCAATGAGGAAGGCTTTTCCGCCCACGGTGGCAGGCGTGGTCATTCCAAAACCTGCGGGGACACAGACACACGGGTCGGCGATGGCGGGGTGGCCAAGACGCACGGGGCTGGAGTGGACGGGGTGGGAGTGGGGGACTTGCCGTCTCCCTGCCCTGATGGTACTAGATATGTTTCTGGTCTTGCTCTCTTCTGAGCGGATGGAGACCACGGGGAGGGGGGTCGCCCGGGAGGGCCCTGGGCACACAAGTCGCAGAAGCTGCTTACAGGCGCACAGCCGCTGACGACCACAGAGCCAAGCAGGGGCACTTGCACCCTCCACCCCAACTGACTTAAAGCAACCATGGCACACTCGGTCGGGCGGCCTTAGGACGGAATTCCATGAAACTTCACCTTAGCTGGTATTGCGCACTCCGGGCCCAGGGAGGGTGTGATCAAGTGGCCGCCGTCCGTGGTCCCAGAAAAGGGTTTTGTGGGGCCGACAAGAGGATTGAGAGTGAGCCCACCTATGGCCTGCAGAGTGCGACGCTGCCACTGAGCGGCAGCCCCTTCTCCCAGGACCTCCGTCAGTAACCCTCGCTTACACTGGCCAAGGGAAAGGCACTTCTTCAAAGCACTGGCTTTGAGGGTCTGTATGGGCTGATTTCTGCAGAAGACCCGGCTTCCCGCCAGTGTGCTTGCTCATGCCATCCAGGGCATTGCAGAAGGGGGCGCTGCAGAAGGGTGGCCGCGTCCCTCCTTCCTGAGCTCACCGTCCACTGCTGGCTGTGGTCTCTTTGTGGGACCTGGGGTTGCTTGATTGGTTATGGCAGGGGGTTTAATTTCTGGATGGGAGGGTTCACTTGCTGTTTAAGCTGAAAGTGGACCTCTTTTGTGAGCAGCCTTCTGTCACTTTTCAGCATCTCTAGCAGCAAAACTTCAGGCTCATCCCCACTTAATCCACCCCTGTGCCTTGCCAGCTGCGTAGGGCCAGCCCCAGGAAAGGGCGAAGAGTTTGTCGGGTCTAGCCTAAACAGGCCAGAGAAAACACTGCTTAGAATACTGTGCTTTCTGAGTATATTTCTTAGAGGTATTATGTTTAATAATTCTCTAGATTCCCTACAGGAAATGCCCAGTTGTCTGACTATGACATTCATCTTGTTTAATGACCCAAGTCTTTGGAAAATCTTAAGCTATTACCCAAGTTGAAGAACATGAATTATGTCCCTACAGTCACAGTTTGCCACAAAGTGAAGTGGAAAAAACCACCAACTAGCAGTACACCTGGAACTTGATAAAGGGATTTTCCTGCGGTTTTTTGTTTGTTTATTCTGTTTTGAGACAGGTTCTCAGTATGTGGTTCAGGCTGGCCTTGAACCTCACTATGTAGCCCAGGCAACTCAGTGGTAATCCTCTTGTCTTAGCCTCCTGAGTGCTGGGATTACAGGCATGCAACACTGCACCCAGTTACTTTAAAGGCAACCTGAGTTCATGAGGGAGTCAGCTCTGAACTTATATGGCTGTATGTGGAGTGGGAGTGTGTTTGTCAAAAGTACTAGACCGAGAACCCATATGTCCTGCCACAGAGCTAAATCTATTCGTTTAAAGCAATACTGTACAGTATGAAAAAGCAGGAACCACAGCTCCTTATAACATGGCGAGCCTTCCCAAACGAATGTCAAACAAAAGAAACCGGACCCAAAGGATACATTCTACATTACCCCATTAATAGAAAATCTCACACCAGGCAAAACCGAATGACAGTATTTTTTAGGGATGCATACTTGGTCAAATTATAAGGAAAAGCGAGAAAGCAATTTTGGTGACAGTCCGAGTGGGGATTTCCTCTGGGTGGTGACAGGGCACATAGGGGCCTCAGCGGTGCTGGAGTGTCCTTTTGCCCTGGCTGGCAGTTACACAGGGGCTAGCTGTGTGAGATTTGCTAAACTATGTGTTTTACGAGTTTTCTGTACTCTGATGATAGAAGCTGTTTAAATTTGTAGGCTGTTGAAAGTGCAGCAGACCTTAATTCAGGTCTCCCCTCCATGGTGTTGGTGAGGAGGGCAGAAGGGACATGCCTTGTAGCTTGTTTGGGAACAGACCGGCATCGCTTTGTCCTAGTTTCGAGCCTGGTGCCTTAGACCAGCATACACAACACTGCTTCTATCCCTTGAGGGAAACAAAACCTCCAGTAGCCGAATCACTTCGTTCAACTCCTAAAGAAATTGAAAATCCTGAGCCCAGAAAATTGGTGCTCTGTCTTGCTAAGAAAATGTTGAGTGGGATTTTCTTACTCTTTAGGATTTTCAGCTAAAGTCTGAAGGCTAAGAATACACTGTGGTTTGTGTTTCCCCACTGTACAGAGGAGCCTTAGACACATCCATGCAGGACTCAGGAAATCAGCAGAGCATGTCCCCTGACCTGTACCCTCCTCCCTGACTCCCTGGGCTCTGCTGGAGGTCAGAAATTGTCCCACAGTTGGTGGTGATGGGCACGAGGTGGTGAGCTGTGTGGTGGGCAGTGCTGAGACATCCTTCCTGTCCAAGCTGTGTGATGGTTGCAGGGCTGTAGGAAGGGGCAACCCTGCAGCTCACCACCCAGCTGGATGCTGCTGAGCCACAGACCAGGACTCGGGAGGAGAGGCCTGGGAGATCCAGGGGGAGTAGCTTTTTTGGTTTTTGGTGCTAGGGTTGAACCCAAGACCTTGCACCTGCTAAGTGTGGGCTCCACCACCAAGCTGCACCCCCAGCTCCCAGGGGTGAGCAGCTCTGCTTCCCCCACCCCCACCTGATCTGCTGCCTTGCCAGGCTTCAAGCAATGGGGCCAGATCCCATGGACTGGAACCTCCAAAGCTGTGAGCCGAAGTAATACTTATCCCTGCATAAGTTTACTGTCAAGTATTTCACTGTGTAACAAGAAACTAACACATCATGTTTACAGCCTCAGGGTGCAGGAGGATGACGAGGGTCAGGTGCACCTGGAAGAAACAGATCTGGAGATTGTTCAAGAGGCCTGCATTCTGAAAACTGGGGTGACCATGGTAAGAGGCTGGGAGCCACAGTTTGGGAACCACATGAGAGGAGAGGGAGGGGGAACACCCAGTCAGGGAGGGGCCTCTGGAGGGCCTCAGCTCAGCTCCACGAAAGAGTTGCCTGTCCTGGGGGCACCTCAGTCTCCCCAGTGAAGCTAAGAAAGAATGGCAGTGGCTCCAGTAATGAAAGGCAAGGCAAGCAATGTCATCCACGTTGCCTGCCCTACACGGCAAGTTCCTGAGGCACAGGTCAGGCTGGAGCTGGAGGAAGATGCTAAGCTTTGAGAGAAGCGAATTTGAAGGTTGGATTTAACATCCAACAAGAAGACTCAAGCTCAACACTAGTACTTTTGTTTAAAAAGAACAAACAAACTACTTGGAAAGCTGATGCCTATGGAAGATGTTGCTAAGGATCCAAGAGAGTTCTTACCGAAAACAGGCGCCAGTGCTGCTTCCTGTGTTGGCCCATTTGACAAACTGGTTGCCCCCGGATTTGCCCTGCACTGGGGAACGGGCCACCACCTAACAGTGCCAGCCTCAGGCCACACATTGTGCTAGCCCCCGTGTGGCACCTCACTTCTCTGCAACCTCCCAGGAGAGGGAACTGAGGACCCAGGGCCGCCCAGCTTGAAAATGGAGCCCAGACTAAACCCTGTGCTAATGGCACCTTTTATTGTGGTGCAGGGATTGAACCCAGGGCCTTCCCTCTGAGCTACACCCATAGACATTTTTATTTCAGAACAAGGTCTCATTAAGTTGGCCAAGCTAGTCTTGAACTTACTGACCCTCCTGCCTCAGCCTACCAGAGTGCTGGGATTACAGGCTGGACCACAATCTCTGGCTTCTGCTGGCATGTGAAGCCCATGCTGTCTCTACCACAGGACACACAGGAGGGCTCCTAGAAACCCAAACAAAGTCCTTCAGGGATGCAGCTAAGAGAGCCTTCGTGGGGAGGGGGCCGTCCTTCAGCGGGGCTTTGTCCCCAGGAGTCAGCTGTCTGTCCTCTGGCTCTCTTTCCACTCGTCATTGCTGCTCCCTTGGCCTAGGTAGTGGGAGGAGCTTCCACTCTTCCCTCAGTCACCTGCCTGGCACATCGAGGACAAGTTGGCCATTTAGACTGGACTTGAGTGGGGCTCGGCGACGGCATGTGGAGTGACGCTGCCTCTGGCTCAGTCTTGTCGCCCAGGCATGGTATGCATCTGCCCCTTGGTCCCCAGTCCTGCCCCGGGGCCTCTTCCACACGGCCGAGGCCCTCTCTCCACCCTCAGGGACCTCAGGCTGGCTGCTCCTCTGGCGGGCCAGAGCCTCCGTGGGAATCTGGGATCTGCCTTCCTGGAGGACTGACCCTGGACACGCGCACCCTACCCCTCCCCTTCTCCCACTCCCCGGCGGGCAGCCTTACGCGGGGGCCTCTGCAGGGTGCCAGCTCCAGGTGTGCAGCCATTCGCACCAACCTCCAGCCGTTCTCTCCCTCCATGACCATCCAAGGGCTGAGGTTCAGCCCACACTCAGCACAATCACTGGGTCAGGTGGTGACTGCAGGTCCCAGGTGTACACTAGGAATGCGACTGGCTGTGTGGTGCTCTGCCCAGAATGAAGGTGACAGGCAGGTCTGGACCGCTGTGACAATCCCGGGACAGCGTCCCTCTGCCCCCGAGTCCCGAGGTCGGGCTCCTTGTGCCTGCTTCTCTCCCCACTGCCCTGCTGAGCAGTCAGCTCTGCCCAGGGGACCGGGCGCGGCCTGTTCTCCATCAACATCAGTGGGCTCAGGGCTTGGAGGAGGCCGAGACCAGGGGTCGGGCCTAGTGTGGCACTGCTGCCCGGCAGCTGCTTCCAGACTGGGGAGCAGGGCCCAAGCCCTCGAAGCTTCCACCGGGGGGAAAAGGCAAACCCGGCTTCTCCTCCCCATCTCGCCCCTCAGAGGTGTAATCCAGCCCCAGGTTTGCACCCAGCTTGCTACTTTGTTTACAACACAGCTGATCTGCCATCTCCGTTTGCAGGGAGCAGACATGTTGGGGGCTTTATACACCGCTTGACAAAAGCCGTGAAGTGCATTCCACAGCCTGTCTGCTGCCCCTTCGCAAGTAGGGCCGGGAGACAGGATCCTCGGGGCTCAGCTTGGAGAGCCTGGGCACGGCCTGGGGACGCCAGCCGGATCTGTGTTGGGCTTCTGCATGGTGGCACCCTCTGGTGGACACATGGCACACGCCTTCCAGGAGGTCACAGCCGCCCCATGACGGAGGCCCTGTTACCCCAGCAATGGGACCTGCTGGGCTCTGCAGTCACCCTGGGGGAAGCCGTGGGTGGAAGTCATTTGTAGTCCAACCCGGGAAACTTCCGAGAGTAGAAGTGGCACTGCTAACAACTACCCCAGGCAGCATGTACCGACTGGGCTGGTCCAAGAGACGCGGCCGTTGATTAAATGCAGGTTCCAAGGCCGGTCCCGTTCCAGTGGTTTATGCAGTGTTTTCAGAAAGGTGGTCCAGGACCCAGAAAACCGCTTCCTTCCTTTTCCCTTTTTTCACTGGGAATTGAACCAAGAGCCTTCACATGAAGCTACACTCTGCAATTTTAAATTTTTTGAGATAGGGTCTGGATAAGAAGCCCTGGCAAGGCTCGAAATTATGCTTTACCTGCCTCAGCCTCCCCAAGTGCAAGATTACAGGAGGAATCTGCATCTTAACAAATATTCCCCAGATAGGTGTGATATAAGTGGACTAAAATCATTTAAGATACAAAGTGAACAAAGTATCCTTGGTGACCCTCCTGGCTGGAAGCTTGTCCAACTGGGAATATGTCATGTGGGTTTCCTCTGTAGCTGTCTCCTTAACAGCTGTCTCTAACCCAGACTGAGCTGCGGCCAGGCCTCTTGCAGAACTGACCTGACACCAGGAATGTGCTGTATTAGCCTTTGCCAAGCAGCATCATCCACCCTTTCCCCACTACTGGCGGAAGGATGGGGTGGCTGGTTCAGGAACTGCGGTGTGGCCTCACTCAGGCCAGTGAGATGAGGGATGAGTTTGTGGGTGTTTCTAGAGCTGCTCTGGGAGCCTCAGGGAAGAGGAGGTCCTGGGAATGGTTGGCAACCCTCGAGCCAGGAGAGCCACTTTAGCGCGAGGCTGACACTACAGAATGCCGAGTCTTACTCTCCCCAGAGTCTTGTCAAATCAAAGCAGCCGTGCCGCCTGTGTAACCTCTAGACTTGCACCTGCATGAGCCTCTGAACCCTTCTGCTTAAACCTACTGTGACATAGTCACGCCAGCAGGGCTGGTGGCTCAGGGCCCGATTAAGCAGCCTGGTGACCAGACAGTAGTGCCAGATTTGAATTCAGAAGTTTGCCTTATGCTGCGGCTAAGTGATGGAAGCATGTCACTGTCACTAGCTTCTGTGAGGACAGGCAAGGAGGCCGCCCCTGGCTAGCGCACTGCTCCGTTCCTCAGGGCAACAGGATCCCCGGGGGAACCAGTGCGCCTAGTCCCCAGGTGCGTCCAGACCATGTAGGTGATGGTGAGAACTCAGGCCTCCAGGGCAGCGCTGGGAAAGGCCTGTGGAGGAAGGGGTGGTTGTGCTCAGTCTCGAAGAGGAGGATTCAGTGGCTGGAAGTGGGTGCACATGGCCCGGGGCACACGTGGGGCTTGGCCTGCTGGGCCCACCTGGGGCTCTGGCTGTTTGGCAGAATGAGTCTAGGGAAGAAGGACCAGGAAAGCACTGGGAGAAGCTTCTGTCCCCCTCACACCAGTCTGTGGGTGGTTGGCTGCTGCCTCGGGGAAGGAGCCTGGAAGCCCGGGACAGCTGGCACTCAGAAGAGCAGCTCAGGAGTCTCCACTCCTTGGGGTGTGGGAAGGGCCAGTGTCACCTTTCTCAAGAGTGTGGGCAGAGTTAGGAGCAGGGCTGCTGGGAGCCATGCAGACACTCACCCGGGGCTGCTCCCTGCGCTCAGGCGCAGTCAGGGCCCACATCAGGATGTGGCCGAGAGGACTGAGTGTTACAGGCAGCTGAGTTAGAAATGTTACAGGCAGTCAGACAGGGCCAAGCCCTTGAAGGAGCCAGCAGACCTGAAGGAGCCAGCAGACCTGTGGGCCAGACCTCAAGACAAAGGGTGCTATACAAATGCACCCACTCACTTCCCTAGGTGTAAACATCAGGGATTCATATTCTAAATAAGTAACAGCCACCTTCTAAAAAGCCTGGAAGAGTCACTAGCCCGACCCCCACAGGAAAAGCCCCTGAGCTGTATCCATGCCCACTTGCTGTGTGACTCGCTTTCCCATTTGATCCCAGTCCACTCAGTCTTACCTGGACAATTATACCTGTAGTCTTATTGGCTGACCATAGTTTTGTCCATCTCCCCTACCTTGGACCCGCCTCACTTCATGGTTTTTCTCTATAAAAGTCCCTGGAAAAGACAGTCGGGGGCTGGAGGTACAGCTCAGTGGGCTAAGTGCTTGCCGCTGAGCACTAGGACCCTGAGTTCGACCCCCGGTCCCGGAAAAAAAAAAAAAAAAAAAAAAGACAGTCGGGGATAACCCACTCGGGCCCCCCCTTCTGTCCCCCTTTTGGACAGAAGCTTTCTTTCTCTCAATAAATATATTCTGCTCTTAACCTCCGTTGTTCCTAAAACTCATTCTTCGGTTTTAGAGAACACGAACTCGTCTGATATCATTCAGATTGGGAGATTTGTTTTCCTGTATCGTGAGGACAGGGCTCCCAGGTCATGGGCGGTTCCCCAGGTGAGGCGTGGCCCCAGTATCACCGCCAGCCGAGGGGCCCAGGGAAGGCGGCCAAGGGGGAGCAGATGGCTCTGCACACGGCGCTTCGAGGCGGAGCTTCCGCGCACCCAGGCTGGGCTCTGCCCAGGCCCTGCTGTCCTCCCTCCGAACCTGGCCTCAGTTTCTCCCCTGGCCCTTTCCCTGGGTAGGAAGCCCACTGGGAGGTAAGCACCATCTTTTTCAGTCCTAAAGTTGGGTGTCTACGTGTGTTGTGTGTGTTTAAAAGCTGGACGGCAGAATGAGACGAGCAGCTCCCCGAGGGCAGAGGTGCTGGTTTCCTTCCCCCACCGTGGGGCAAGACCAGGACTGGAGCCTCCGTCTCCCACCCATGCTCAGCGGCCCAGGATGCAGAGGCCGCAGTCGGCGGGACACAGCGGGACAGTGGGGAAGTCTCCCCTGCTCACTGCCAGCTGCAGCCTGGGGCCTTTGGGCCGGCTTCCTTTGCTTAGTGACAGCAGGGGCGGGGTGGCAGAGTGGCTGGAAGCTAGGAAAACAGGGCTGAACCCAGCAGGTGTGGGCCAGTAACTTCTGCCCCTTGGCCGGGGGTGGATCCCGGGCCCTACAGCGCCACGTGCTTGTTAATGCAGACGGGCCCTACAGCGCCATGTGCTTGTTAATGCAGAAAGGTTTTGATGAAATGTGAGCAAGGGCCAGCCGCCCTTGGCTGGCCCAGCCTTCCTGCGGGGGTGGGGGGGAACGCCTGCAACCCCCACCTGCCTTCATCTCTGGGAGGAAGCTTTTCTCTCCTCACCAGAAATCATTCAGCAAAATGAGTTATTAAAAGCCAGTTAACTACTTCTGCCTCTGGGTAGCTCCTGCTTAACAACCTCTCCTGGGGAGAGCTGTCAAGCCAGGCCCCATGGAGCTAGAGGGGAAGATGACTCACTTACATAGAGCTGGCTCTGTCCTGCCCCCAAGATCCGTCCCCATCTCTCTGATGACTCATCTGCTTCAGGGATGAGATCACCCCCTCCTGCCCTCAACAAAAAGAGCAGAGCCCAAACCTCAGGCCAGAACTTTGGGAGATGACTGAGTCCAAGCCCAGAGAAGCCTTGCGTGTGACAGGGGCCTGGCCAACTACAATTCCTGCGTCTCCCAGCTCAGGGTGCTCCAGGAGGAGCTCCCTACCCGGCAGCTCCGGAAGAGGGGACCACGAAGCCTGCAGGGAGAAGCACTCCCCTCTGCCCTCCTCAGGGTGTCAGTCCAATCACATTCTACCTCCAGGCCTATCACAAAGAGCAGGTTTGCAAGGGAAGCAGGTGGCCCTTCAGGAAAGCAGACCCCTGTGGTCAGTGGACAGTTAACTCCTCTTAGTCAGGTCCCAGTCTGTGTATCTGGGGACCCATTTCCTGGTCCCTTTTCAGTACCTGCAGCTGCACATCACCTCTGAGGGCCTCCGCACCCAGCTGAGTGGGCACAGCCCTTGAGAGGCTGCTTAAGGAGCAGGTCCTGACTGCCAGGTCTCTACCACACTCCGCCCCCCTCTCCACCCTGTCCCCACAGCAGGTGGCCTGGCTGGCTGTTCTAGAGGAGTCAGAGAGAAAAGAGGGCAGAAGAAAAACCCACTGTTGAAAGCTGCAGCCAGAGAAGTACTCTGGAGGGCCCAGAGAACCTGCGAGCCTACTGAGGTATGTAGGTAGGCCTGTCCCCAGCACCTCAGCACATGGGTGTCTGCTGGGGCCTGGCAGGGGTCAGCAGCAACTGGGCTCTGCCCACCTGGTTGAGCAGAGAGGCATGACCCTCCTCCAGCCCGGGTAGGGTGCTCCTAACTGCACCTTGTCTCTGCTGCCACAGATGGAGGGCTACCTGTTTTATGGTTATTAGCCATGCATTCCTTAACCTACCCCTCTGCTATTTCCTACACTGCTTTCCCGGGAAGACAAGGCCTACGTCTTAGATGTCCTCTGCCCGCGGGTTTATTGGCTCACTCCATGTTGTGGGAGTTGTGGGGCTTCGCTGTTGGTGAACTCAAGGCACTGGCTTCAAGAGGTGGTCGTCAGGTGGCTCAGGGCTGGCTCACAGAAGTGGGCCATACTTGGGACTGAAGCCTGCAGGGAGGGGTGAGGTGACCAGTGCCTTAATAACCCGTAGCTCAAAAGTGGGGCACCGGTGTGCAGCTTGTAGTAATGAGATGGGCTGTTTGGTCACTTTGGTTTGGGCAATACCCTTGACTTGGTCTCTGTTTGGACCTGATATGGGGAGAGTGGCCTTGTTCATGGCTCACTCCGTGGTCGTGAAGAGGCCTGTCGGTGCTGGGGAACTGCAGTATCCTACAGGTCCACGCCACCCCACCTGAGCACTGGGCCAGCCCCTGGTGCTTGGGGATTGCCTTCACCTCTCCCCAGATGGCCTGCCCTCAGTGTCCCACAGGGAATCTTAGTGGATGTCACTTGGTGTTTTTGTGGAACAACTTCTTTCCCAGGCTTCCAGTTCACTCAGTGACCTGTGCGCGTGAACATCTGTAACTCGTGTGTGGGGCTTGCCTCTGGGTGGTGGAAATGTGGATGGTGTTTTAGTTTCTTTTGTATGCTTTCACAAATATTTCACATTTCCTGGGATGCAAATGGGGTAGTCCCTACTTTTGACACTGTAACTTCACTCCCAACAAATGCTGCTGTGTTTTCACACTGATAAGTAAATGTGAGCACAGTAAGGCCCCTGTTCTGAGCATGAACGGCGCCTACAACGTCCTGTGGAAACAACAGCGAAGGAAGTGGCGAGGGCTACTAGGTAACCAGAGGAGTGGCCAGGGAGGCTTCCTGCAGGAGGTGCTGCCGGAGTGAAGACCCCTCAGCCAAGCAGGTGGAGGTGGGGGACAGGACCTGGGAGGTCTGTGTTGGCCAAGTATCTGAGGTCACGTGGATAAGACTGCCCCGGGAATAGTATAAAAGTGAGGGCCCCGAGGACCCCAATATTTAAAAGGTGGTGAAACGAAAGAGATGCTATTCATTTAGCAAATACTTTGTGCAGACCTACTACGTGCCAGGCACTGAGCTAGGCCCTTGGGGTTCATCAGTGATCCAAACACACTAAGTCTCCTGCCCTCTCGAAGCTCACACTGCAGCATGCAAGATGAATAACAAACCCAAAACAATGTGTGTATCTAGTATGGGGCAAGATAGGAGGTGGTAAAAGTGCTGTGGAAAATTGGAAAATGAAAACCAGGGCAGGTGCAGAGGGTGCAGAGCGTCACGGGGTGGGGCAGGGGGCTGTGTGTGACTCGGGTCAGACCTCGCTAGGGACATGACTCTGATCGAGCATGCGGAAGAGGTGTATCTGGGGAAGAGCCCTCACCCAGCGCGAGGGCCTGGGGGGGGCTGGAGACCAAGAAGACAGGAAGAAGAGACAAGAAGACAACGGAGAAAAAGATGAGTCACAAAATCCCGCCCCCAACTCCCAGACCAAAGTTCAGGTGACACAGATGTCTCAGAAAATGAGAAAAACTCACTCTCAGTGATTCTAGCATGGAGGCTGCTAAACAGATAAACCAGCGGTGTTACAAGAGCAGAAGTATAATCAATATTCCAGCTGATTTCAAGTGGAGATGCTGAATGTATTTGATAACCTGGTGCATTTGTCTTTTTCCCTCTATCAGCAGAATCGCATGCAATTGTAGAAGGAAATTAGATTAAAAGACCAGCCATCGACATTGTTAACAGCTCTGGACAGTGTGGAGCAAATTTGAGTGTCTTATCTAATTTAATCATCGTTATAACTCAGTAAAGACAATGTCCCCATTGTCCCCATTGGGCGGATGAGGAAATTGAATCCATGAGAAATAAAATGGTTGGCGGGACGTCTATCTTCCTTGTTTCTGAGCTGACATTTGCCCCCCCATGCTCCCCCTCCCCGCCCCCATCTCTCCACCCTGAGAAAGTGGAATCGTAACACGGGGACCACCTGAAGTAACATCAGTTTGTATTTTGTATGTGGTACTTATGCTCTCAATCAAGGTTTATCTGCTAAAACTTTTATGTAGCAGTTAAAAAAACAAACCCATTATGTGTCTCAGCCGCTGAGAACAGACCAGGGGCTGGAGCAGGCGGCCCGGGTCCAAGGCTGTGGAGTGACGGGAGAGGTGGCTCGGATCAGGGCAGGAGCTGGAGGGGCCAAGGAAGGGAGCCACAGGGCAGCCGCAAACCGGAGAGAGGGCACCCCGAGAAGACAGGCTGATCAAGAAGCGGGACAGAAACTTCTAGAAGGGTCTATAGTGACCTGGCGCCTGGAAGGGAGTTCTAGGTGTGAGAAGAGTGAGCACAGCCTTGTGGACACCAAAGGAGCAGAGAGGAGGACAGGATGCTGGTGGGGGAGGAGCCTTTGAAGCCACTTCCGGGGGGGGCAAGGACATCCCGATTTGGGGTGCTCAGAACCAGGTGGGTGTTTCCCTTACTTCACCTCAGAGAGGCGGAGCACCTGGCCCGCGTGCCACTCAGGAGGAGTCTGGGTTTGGGCCTGGCCAGGCCGCCTTCCTCTCTAGGGCCTTGCCTTCATCTCACAGGGAGGTCATAAGATCTGAGAGCCAGTACACTTAGCAGAATGGCTGGCACAGGGTGACAGTACAACGCCACAGCCATGAAGGCGAGGTCCCCCGGAGGGCAGAGCGGGGAGAGGAGGCCTCACCGGTACCTGTGGAAGACGGCCAACAGCCTGCCAGCGTCCTCACAGGGACGCTTACCTGACACTCGCTTTCCTACACTGTGAAGAGCTTTACGTGCCCATCGTGCGGTGAGGCTTAGCATCTGGCCTGGGGCGAGAGAGGGCACAGGCTCGCTCCCCAGAGTCTGCGCAGGAAGGAGGCGCCTGTGGGCGGTGCGGCCCCTCTGGTGGACTCCCAATGTTATCTCTATATTTAGCTCGGTAACCAGAAAATAGCACTGTGGCCTGGGTGTCCTTGTTCCTCCCCAGGGAAATGGCTTCTCTCTGATTTAACGTGACCTCTCTGCCATTAGGAAAGGCTGGCAGAAACTTTCAGAGCCAGCACAGAAAGAGGACTGCCGCGGGGCTCTCCCCAGCACCCGCTCCCGTCTCCCGCCTTTTCGGTGCCTAAGCGTCCTTCCTCACTCCCTTCCCTCGGTCCCACCCTCTGCCCACAGGATGCCAAGTGCTGCCCTGAGCCAGACCCTGCCCTGTCCTCCTGATGCCCAGCTCCTTCTAGTCCTCTTACTGCACTGGGTCAGAATCCTTCATGGATGCACACCGGCTTTCGGTCATCTATTACAAGCAATAACAATTTCCCAAAATCACTGAGTCACAGTAGTCCATCCAAATACGTGGAACGGTTTTCCTAAGGAAGACTTCAAAATCAGGCTGACTCCTTCTGCCAGGAAGGTTCTGACGTGCTTCAGTCTGAAGGCGGGGGAGGCCTCCGCGGCCCTCTGCGCCCCTGTTGCAGGCTGAGTTGCTGCCCCTACCACCCCTACATCACATGTGGAGGTCCTGACACGCACAACGTGACAGTCCACCCGGATGGCAGTGGCCGACTGAGTCCCACAAGCGCTCTGCCCAGCACAGCACAAGGACAAATGTCCTAGTTCTGGTTTCCTGCTGATTCTTCTTGTTTTTTGTGTTTTTGCAGTGCCAGGGATTGAACTCATGACCTTGAGCTTGCCAGGCAGGCGCTTATGCCACTGAGCTGTATCCCCAGCACCCCTGCTGATCCTATACAGTGCTGGGTGCTTAATAACAAGGTGTTTTGCTTTGTAAAAGTTAGAGTACTCATACTGATAAACTCTAAATCGCCTCTACCCCCTCCCTGTCCTCTCTCCTTGCTCCCCTTCCCAGGAGCTCGAGGGGAAGATATCCTGGGTGGTGGGTGAGGGGTCCAGCAACCCTGGGATTGTCTTGGGGTCTCGTTGCCCCCAAGCGTTTTCAGCTGGGCCTCAGACTCTCTGGGTAGATCTTCATCCTATCAGAAAAATCACTGTGCACTGTGACCCTTGAGACACTCAAGGCCAGGGGATGACACCCGGCTGTGTCTGGCTTCCGGGATGGGGGAAGCCGCTGTGCAGGTGACAAGCCAGGAAAGGTATGCCACCGCTTCAGGCTTTCTGAGCTCGCCCACGGGGACACACTCGATGTTTCTGCCACAGTAAATACCAGGTCAGGCCTCATCCTCACGAAGGTGTGCAGGGGTGGGGGTGCACTTTCTAAAGGAGTCGTTGGGGTGGGCGCTTTACTTGAGCAGATTCATCCATGCAGCTGCAGGGAAAAGGGCCACCAGGCACAGTATCACTGACCCGGCGCACCGCCAGCTGCAGCAATGGCCACTGCCACAACAGGTGCAGGCAGTAACTGCATGTTTTTAAAGCTCCAATCACTATGCTGCAAAGCTTTCCTTACTGGGGCTTATGTGGGCCTCATGGTCATTTCACACATGGTTTAACCCCCTTTCTCACAACCACCGGGCAAGGGCTGGGGACTCTCAGCTTTCAGACGCGTGATCTGAGGCTGGGAAGGTACAGTCTCGGGTCACTGGGTGAGGGAGTGGTGACTGGCATCAGAACCATCTCAGGCTGCTGTGTGCCACTGCTCCATGGCGGACACCAGAAGACAGCAGTGTGTCCCCCTAGGCGTGTGCTCTGTCGCTCCTTGGGAGGACAGAGGCAGGGTCAGGACGGGCACAGGCCCTGGGCACTGTGTGGACTGGTCCTCCGGGCACTGGGCTCACCAGCTGGGTACAGGGCACGGCTCCCCGCTCAGCTCACCTCCCTGATGCTGAGCCCTGGAAAGGGGCATTGAGTAACTTTTCAGTCACCGTTTCCCATCCCTCTGGCAGGAGGCAGTCACTGCTCCTGGGAATGGGGTCCCAGGTGGCGTGCTGAGGTCCCAGGCCCTGCCCCTGTCAGCCCTTGGCCATGAAAGGCCAGCAACATCCTAGAAATACACACTCACTCTCAGCTCTCTTTCTATGGCACTGGCACTGCTGCCAAAGCAGAGAGTGCAAAGGCAGAGAGAGACGTCCACTCGGACATGGGACAGACACCGAAACTCTCGTATCTCAAGCTGCCCTGAGCCCCTGCCACCTGCCCGTGTGCCTTGAGGACAAGCTATGCCAGAGGAACGCTCATCACGTCAGATCTTGAGACCGCCTTGGCCTGGGCCGCCATGCTCCTGAAGGGCCTTACCCCAGAGAGCCGGCCCCCTGCACGGAAGCTCCGCTAGTTCTAAACTGCAGCAATCGCTTGCTGCAAAGAGCAGCTGGAAAACCGTCCTCTTTTCCCCCTCCCTTCCCTCCCTGGGCCCAGTGACAGCCAGCACCACTGTTCCCGGTGTTCTTATTAAAATACACGGGTCCTGTGCACTGTCCTGTCTGAGTAACTCGTAGATTGCAAAAGCTGTAATTTCGTGGGATTTGTTTTGCTAGCAGACCAGGCTCCGTATGAGCACTCTGTAATTTTCCAGCCTCCTAAATGGGCCCCCTGAAGCTAAGACACACCATGCACCAAACATAACCCACCCCCTCCTGCCTCCCAGACAACCCAATTACTCACATCCTCACCAAGGTCTCCCAGGGGTCCGCTAGCTAGGTCCTGTGGGGGCTCTAGTTGTGATTACAACAAACTATGGCGCATCCTCTCCAAGGAATACTATGTGCTCAACAACAAGGGTGTTTTAAAAAGATTCATTTCTGTATTCTATGTCAATACATGAAAAACAAGACACCAAACCTTTACCCAGAAAAAAAGACTTGAAGGCAAGTCTCAGTTGTATTATTTTAGTGGTAGAAACCTGGGGATTTTTTTCTTTCATGTTTATATTTCTCTCTTTTAAAATGCTCTATAATAAGCACATATTATTTTAACGAGTTGAAGGCAACTCATTTTTCATCACGTTTGAAGGTGGGGTCAACAGTCCGGGCAGGGAGGAAGCCACACGAGTGTGCTGAGGCAGCAGGGTGGGGAGGTCAGGTGAGCGCTGGTGGCAGGAGGGTCACGAAGCCTGGTGACAGGTGGACCCGGCAGAAGAAGTGGCCCTTGAGCGCAGTGTGGCTTCTGTCTGTGTGGAAGGGCGGGAAGGTGAGGGAACCGGTGGTGCTGTGGGGAAAGACCCAGAGCGTAGGCACGCTGTGGTCTGCCGCCCAGAGCGAGAGCTGAGGCTACAGCCCTCTTCCTGCCCTCGGGCTCAGGAGGGCTGGGCCATCTGCGGAACCCTGATATGCAAAGTGCGTCTCCTGGGGGAACTGGGGAGGTTGGCCACGGGCAGGCTGGACAGGATCCCCACTTCCGTCATGTCCAAGCAGCTGTACGTGTTGAACTCATTCAGGCAACACCGACTCTGGGGGGACAGTAGGGAGAGCAGCTGTGGGTTAGGGACACCTGGGTGTGAATCTCAGGTCTGTCATTGCAAATCTGATTCAGGGAAAAGGTATGTCTCCTCATGGGTAGGTGGTGACAGGAACTGCACCTCCCCATAGGAGGGGAGGAGGATTGGCGAGGGCAGGGGTAAGTCACCCTGCACCAATGAAGAGACGCCTTGAAGTGCTGCCTGGCTGGCTGGCTGATGGAGGACAAGGAGCGGAACTTCAGAGATGAAGCACGGGAGAATGGGACAGAGGAGGTGGTAGAAAAAGCCCCTACTCAAATTTCACTTTGTAACTGCTTCTCCGAGCAAACTGCACAGGGCTGAGGCCAGTTATGCACCTGGCACTATCTCCTAGAGACAGAGACAGCCATAGGTGGGGACGCAGTCATGTCACAAGTGTCCCGAGCACCCGTGGCTTCCTGGGGCCTGGAACTGCGGGTCTCTGTAACCTGGCTTGGAGTCCAGCAGCAACTCAGCAATTACTGCAGAGGCGTATAAAGTTTCTTGGTCTCCCTGCACTGCCTGCA
This sequence comes from Dinomys branickii, assembly GCA_004027595.1. Lineage (NCBI taxonomy): Eukaryota > Metazoa > Chordata > Mammalia > Rodentia > Dinomyidae > Dinomys > Dinomys branickii. The sequence goes on along the minus strand of PVLD010003802.1, from coordinate 49,747 downwards.
GCCTTGAATTTCTCCTGCGTGCCTGAGCTGTCAATTTCCAAACACATGTAAATTGTTTTATGATGAGGAAAATATGTCCTTAAAAGTGTTACTGAATTAATTCAGAGGAGCAGTGTGTGTTCAGTGGTTCAATATGTATTTTTCCTATTAATTAATGGATACTGGAAGTATATATAACTTCTACCATCTGCGTTTCTGTGAAAATATTTCCAGCTTCTTTTGTACACATGCCATACCGGGGATGGAACCCAGGGCCTCACACAAGTTAGGCAGGGCCGTACCCTTTACAGTGATGGCGGCATTTTCAAAGGTTGAGGGATTGTCTAGCACTGGAATTGATCTGTTATTCTCTTAAAACCTTATTCTGGGCTGGGGATATAGCTCAGTGGAATAAGCGCCTGCCTAGCAGGCGCAGGG
>PVLD010003802.1:0-49230 GCA_004027595.1 Dinomys branickii | reverse complement strand
GCTCCAGGGAAACCACGCAGCCTGTCTCTAGTAGTTTTCATCCCAGCCAGGCCTTGCTCATCTCCAGCAGCTCTCATGCTCAGTCTTCAGACTCGACTCCTCTTGCTTCCGTACCCTGGGACTCAGTGGTTCCAACTGACCTGCAAGTGGAATCCACTGAGGAGCTGCACAAAATACAAATACTGACACTCCATTCCACAGGGAGAATGACCCAATTGGCTGGAAGGGCTAGGGGGCCATCTGGGTGGGCATCAAGACCTTTAAAAACTCCCCAGCTGGGCAAGGTAGCACACAGCTGAAATCCCAGCACTCAGAAGGCTGAGACAGGAGGATCCCCATGAGTTCGAGGCCAGCCTGGGCTACACAGTGAGTTCAAGGACAACCAGAACTACATAGTGAGACCCTGTCTGAAAAAACAAAAGAACACAACAAATGAAACACCCTTCCTAGGCTGGGCATTGTGGTGCAAACCTATAATCCCAGCACTTAAGAGGTTGAGGCAGGGGCATAGCAGCAAGAGTGAGGCCAGCCTGAACTACATAGCAAGAGTCTGTCTCAAAAACAAAGCTCCAAAGTAAAACAAAAGCAAAAAATCTTGCCAGGTAAGGGCGGGAGTTACAGCGCTAGCTCTGGGGAAGAGTACTCACTTAGCATGTGCCCTGGGTTCAAGCCACAGAACTGCGAAGAGCAAACGACCACAAACCTCCCCAGGTAATTTTCATACACAGCTGGAGGTGAGACGCCATCCTCGCTGATCTTGACAGGGTTCTAAGCACTTATACACACTTATACAAAGGGCTCCCAGCCCTGGACGCACATCAGAATCATCAGAAGAGCTTTTGAACATTTCCATTCCCAGCCCGGTGCACAGAGGTTCTGATTACACTGGCCTGGGCTCGAATGAGCATGTCACTTTGTTTTTTTAATATTCCTCAAGTGATTTTAATGTTGCTGTAGCCAGAATTAAGATTATAAACTGTCTATGGCACTATCACCCTGCACGTGCCTGATTTTGTCAGATTACAAAATAGTGACCTATAAGCTGGCAAATCCAAAATTTGTAACTCAGTCCCTACCTGTCCCTTGGGTTCTAGACTTGCACATCTAACTGTATAACTGGCATCCAGCCGGAAGGTCCAAGAGTCATCCGCAAATCCCACAACCTGAGCTCTCGATTCTCAGTTCTTCCCAGCCATCCCCTCCCCTGGTCCGACTTTTACCTTCCTCATCTCTGTAAGTGGCAAATCCATCCTTCCAGTTGCTCAGGTCAGAAATGGTAGAGTCCTTTTGATTTCTATACTTGCTTTTTCTTCCTATATCTCATCCATTAACAAATCCTGCTTTTCTGCTTTCAAAACATATCCAGAAGCTAAGCACTGACTTTTGCATCAGGCCAGCACTGAGTAGCTGAACCAGGCTTCTCTCTCACCATAATCAACTGGAATTCCTTATTTCCAGACAGTGAAGAGCAAGGAATGCAGAACTGTGGCTCCTGAGAGAAGGGGAACAAGGTGAGCCCTCAGATCTCTACCTGGAGGCCACTGCGAGACAGAGACAGGAGGGAGCCTTCAGCCTGGGGAAACCAGGGGACATGCCCAGGGCTCTGAGAGGACAGTGCAGCCACAGAGGGGGAAACCCCAGGAGAAAGAGTTCCAGGGATCTGCATAGGGCTCCTTGGGTCTGTGGAAGTGCAGATAAAGCTCTTCAGACCGGGCAAAAAGCAAGTTCCGGGAAAGAACGATTCAAAGCACAAGTCCCCTGGGTCCCCACCAGAGAAGCCTGGGAAGTTTCACGGGACAAACACATCAGAGGCCTTAAGCTATGGCTGAACCCACCCCAAGAAAAGGTTCCATAGATCTGTTGTTAAAGAGCTTACAAAGAAGCCTGGTTCCTGATCTAGAATGATCTATAAGCAACTTCACTGTCTGCCAGAACAAAGCCTAAGCCAGTCCAAAGAACCACAACCCAAGGCGGCATCAAGAAGGCACTGTTTGTAATATTCTGTGCTCCCAACAAAAATGATCAGACATGCAAAGAAGCAGGAAGATGTGACCCTCAAATAACAGGAAAAACAACAAACAGAAACAGACCCAGAAAGGTCAGAGGTTCTAGAGAATATGCAAAGACATTCAAGTAGCTGTTGTAAACATGTTAAGTGTGCCAGAGAGTTACAGGAAAAGAGAAACAGAAGGGAGAAATGGGAAAATAAGGACCCAAGTAGAATTTCTAGAGATGGAAAATACCAGAAATAAAAATTTTTCCGGACAGGATTAACACCTGACTTAAGACTGAAGTCAAAGAGACTGAACTCAGAGATACCGCAATAGAAACCTCACCAAGTAAGGAAGGGAGGAGAGGACCTCAGTGACCTGCGGGCAGTGTAGACGCACATGTGGAACTGGAGCCTAGAAAGAGCAGCAAAAAGAATATCTGAAGAAACAATGGTCAAAATTTTTCCAAATTTGAGAACATTTATAAATACACAAATCCAATAAGCTTCATAAACTCCCAGAAGGACAAACACAGAGAACTACACACAGACACATAAAAATCAGCTTGCGGATAATCAAGGATGGAGAGAAAATCTCAGATCTGAAGAAAAGGGGGCATTACTGACAGATAAACTGAAGTAAAAATGCCCACAGGTTTCCTGAGGAGCGTGTAGCCGGCAAACAATGTGTAAGGTGCAGGTGCAAAATAATGCATCTCTAACCCAGAACCCCATGTCCAGTGAAGAGGTCTTTTATGAAAGACTGAAGCCCCTTCACCTGGCTCCCGCCATCCCACCCTGTTCCAGGCCACCTTCCTCTCACCAGGAACGATGTGAAGGCCCGCTAACTGGTTTCCATCCTTCTGCCTGGCATCCCATGGTCCGTCTGCAAGTGGCAAGCAGCTACAGTGGTGCATGTCAGATCACCCCGTTCCCTCTCTCAAGACTCTCCTTCAGGGGCTCCCCACTCCACACGCAGGAAAGTCAAAGGCCTGGCCACAGCTGGACACCCCTGTGATCCAGTGAGACTCCACGTTTTCACTCTCCCATCTGCCTCCCTAGCCCCGCTGGCTGCCTCGCTTCTGCCTAGGGATGCTGGTGCTGCTGGAACACTCTTTTTATTTTTTGTCTTTTTGAGACAGAGTTTCCCTATGCAGCTCACGCTGGCCTTGAACTTACTTTGTAGCCCAGGCTGGTCTTGAACTCACAGCAATCCTCCTGCCTCAGCCTCCTGAGTGCTGGGATTATAGGTGTGCATCACCACACCCAGTTGGACCACTCTTTCCACATCTTCACACCAAGGTCCTATCAGACACCGTCCAGACCATGCTACCAAAAAAGAGCACCCCACTTGCATCACTCTTGCCCTGTCTTTACCCGTCCAACGCTTGTTCACTTTCTCCCCTAATCGGAGTGTCAGCTCCAAGCGGCAGGGAACTTCGTGCACGCATCCATCGCTATATCCCTGGGGCTCTAGGGCTCGGAGTCGGCACCTAGCACATATCTGTTGAATAAACAAATGAACGAGGGTCATGTTTTCTGGAGGCTGAACTGGAATACTGGGCCACGTTAGGTGCTCTGCAAACTCTGGATGGGTGATTGGCACAATAGGTGCATACACTGAGCATGTGTAACTCAAGAGGTTCTGGAATGTTCTAGTTCTAGACTCCTGAGCCACAAAAACATTCTGGTGTTGGCTTAAGGTCCAGCTCTAGCTGGGCACAGCCCTGTGCAGAGGTCAGAAAGGCGGGAAGGAGTTGTGGGTGGCCCTCACCAGGAAGCGGAGCCAGAGAAGCAGCCTGGGCCTGCAGCTGCTCCTGCCCCTCTGCTCAGCCCTGCACGGGGAAGAGTCAGGAGCAGGGGTGGGATTCATCGGAACCAGCCTGGATCAGCAGCAAGGGTGCCCTTCGGCCACAAGTGGCTATAAAAGAAGTTTTATGGAAAAGCAGGGATTTAGAAAATGCAGGAGATTCTAGGGACAAAAAGGCCATGAATTAATGAGGTCACTGCTACACACCAACCTCTGCCTCGCAACCCTGCCCCAGTGCCTGGCCCAGCTGTAGGACAGACACCCAGGCTGTCCTCAGCATCTCTGGGCATGGAAGGGAGGGCGAGGCTCCCTCCTCCCCACCTCCAGGGCTGCTATTAGACCTGCATGCGTGGCTCCCCAGGCTATGGCCAGCCCCTTCCCCTGGAGCCTCATGTGTGGCCTGGAGGTTAAGAAACACAGGCGTAAAGACCAGGACCACGCTTCATGGAGGCCATGCGGAATTGCAAATCCTGCCCTTCGGCTCCTGAACACATCTTTCACTCTCTCCCTCTGCTCCTTTCCAAAAGCCACATGATCCCCCAGCTCCTGTCCCCGATCCCCTCCACCCAATTCACTCTGCGCAGAAAGATTCAGCATCCTGGGCTACACAGAAGCAAAGAAACACGTGGTGGTCCCCAGGTCACTACAGGAGGAGCTTCCCCGTGACCCTGTGCCATCCTCCCCTCGGCATCGCTGTGAGAAAGACTTGTGTGCAACTCCTGAGTTGAATGTGCAAGATCCCTCTAATGCTCTACTCAAAGTGTGTACAGCTGTAAAGAAGTAAAATTCTAACTGCCCTGGATCATGAGCCACTGCCAGCGCGTGGAACCATACCCACTGGCAGTCAGCAGTCCTGAGCTGGATGTACAGGCCAAGCGCATGATCAGTCCTCCAGTACTGCTACGGGGGGGGGGGGGGGGGGGGGGGGGGGGGGGGGGCGGGGGGGGGGCACTTACATCCCTGACAAAGTGACTGGGCAGCTGCCTGTGGGCTGATTTAAATATTAATTACCTGGTGGATTCTAGGCAGGCTGGAGGCCGACCCTTTAGGCTAACTAGATTGCCTGACAGAATGGCCTAATCACATGGCACCTGCAGAGCCAGAAGGTTCTTCTAAACATGCAACATCACCTTCCACTCCTGCTCAAGAACTTACAATGGTGCTGGTCACTCCCCCTCCATGGCCGAACACTTCTGCTGGCCTTCAAGGCCCTCCGATATCACCGCAACCCGTTAAAGCAGATTCACGTCACTGTTCCTTCACAGGCTCGTCTTGACCCTGCTCACACTGCTCCTAGGGCCCATTCATCCTAAAGCATCAACATACACAGAAAACAGCAAGAGACATGGCATCCGGCACCTCTGCCAGGGCCTAGCTTTGCTGCCCACTGTGTGACTGACGCTAAATTACCTATTAATAAAACCTCGAGCCCACATCAGATTGTTCATTGAAGAGGAGAGCCAGGCCACACGTCAGCAGCCACTGTCTCATGATTCCCCCAACCACCACGTGAGGCAGGTGCTATTGTTTATGTTTTTTTTGCTTGAGACAGCATCTTGCTTGCACGGTTCAGGCTGACATTGAACTCACTACGTAGGCCAGGCTGGCCTCAAACTCACAGCAGTCCTCCTGCCTCAGTGGCCTAAGTGCTGGGGTTACAGGGATACGCTACCACTCCCGGCTGACAGGTACTATTATTTCCATTTCCTAGATGGTAAAACCACAGCTTTAAGAGTCATTTACTCTGCAAACACTAGGTACTGGGGTAGGCAGCAGGAACAGAACAGTGGACACAAAGAGGAAGAGGGGGAGAGGGGAGAAGAGGGAGGAGGAAGAAGAGAAGAAAGAGTTGACCTGATTCAGATCTTTAAAAATCTCTTTGGAGTCAGGTGTGGTGGTACTGCCTATAACCCCAGCACTCTGGGAAGCTGAGGCAGGACACAAGCTTGAGCCCAGCCTGGGCAACGTAGCTGGATGCTGTCTCAAAAAAAAAATTTTTATTTTTCAAGGGCTGAGAACATAGCTCGGTGTGAAGGCCCTGGGTTCAACCCTCAGTTCTAGGGGGAAAAAAACTGCAGAAGACTGGAAGGGGAACAGTCAGATGTGGAATAGGCTGGGAATCAAACGTTCTATTTTGGTCTTTTAAAGTTTTGATACATATGCGGTACCCGTGTGGAGATGCCAACTGGGCTGCTGGGCCTAGGGCCCTGAGCTTAGTGAGGAAGCCTGAGGTTAGTCCTCAGCACACGGCACACCAGTGGGACTCGAAGCCATGGCATGGGGAGGGCTCACAGCATGGCACCCCAGTATACCACTGTGGCGTAGGGTTATTTTGAGCAGCAGGCAATTGAGAAACAGCAGATGCAACAAAAAAGTTATTTATCCTTTATCCTCTCCTACCTGCCTAAAGGCAGGGCATACATTTCCCTTTGTGAAGGCGTCTCCCCTCGTTCCCTGTACCAGAGGAAAACGACTTGTCTCTCACACTTTTTTTTTTTAATGCTAGAGATTGAACCAAGGGCCTCCCACATGCAAAGATTGTGCTCTACCACTCAATTATATCTCTAGCCCTGAAAACCCTTTCGGTTTTGCTTTTCACAGTAGTGGGTGGGAATTGAACTCAGGGCCTTTACACTGAGGTGCATCTCTAGCTCCTTTTAAGTAGTTTGGGCCAGGGTTCCCTAAGTCCCTAATTTGCCCAGGCTGTGCTTGAACTTCTTATTCTCCTGCTTCAGCCTCTCAGAGTGCTGGGATTACAGGTGTGTGCCACCACACCCAGCGGGAATGGCTCTTAATCTTTGGAGCCAGTTATATAAACAGGAAGTTAGCATTGCGATGGTGGCAGAGTGGGCACAGGGGCCCAACACAGGAGCAAGGGCCAAGCAAGCTGTGGTCCTTGCAGGAATATAAACTGGGTTAGAAAAGAAATGAGTGCCCAAGGGACAGCGTGGAAGCATCAGAGTAGATCCGGACTCAGGAGTACGGTACTGGGGCGCGCAGGCGAGAGCTGGGTGTCCGCAGCCAGCAACTTTGAAATGGTACCAGTGATGTAACTGCAAGGGTGCAGATAGAATGGAGTCGGCAGGTGGGTGGGATGGAGAAAGCACGGCTGCAGATGAGATGGTCAAGGAGCCTGAGTGGTGAGTGGGTCATCTGCAGGGAATAGAGAGGAGCCCGTGAGGTGGATGTTGGTCGGTGAGCAGGACAGGTCTTGGGCACCCCCATGTCAGAGTTGAGGCTCCAACCCAGGCCCAGGGCCCTATACTCTGTCCCTGAGCACCACGGGCACTGCAGGCTGTCTCCTGGCCATCTGACAGGAGTGGCGCTGCTGCCCCTAGCACAATGCACGTGAGGGTTTCGGAAGGGAAGTTCCATGGTGTGCACACACTGCCCCCGAGGCACAGGGTCTGCAGCACACTGCCCAGTGCCCTGTGCACGGCTCACTAATCCCATGTTAGGGATGGAGGCTGCCTAGGGACAAGGGGCTTGGGCGAAGGTGGGCATGGCAGTGACCTGGAATTCGCCAGGGTTGGTTGCTTGACACACTGCATCTCACTGGGAACGTGCCTGCTCGCCTGGCCAGGTACAGAAGCTGTGGAGGGTGGGAATTCCTCAAAATGTGAAACTTCTTTTCACAAAACGAATCATCAGCGGGTTTGTAAGTGGATGTTTTCATACTCCACTTTTTCTTAAACAGGTGCCTAAGTAGAGTTGAGAATCTCAGCCATTCACTGAAATTTACACTCACTTCATTCATTGAAATTCACCCCGAGTGCCATGCTGGGTGCCAGGCCACTGGGTGGCAAAGCCGAGACCGAGAGACGGGTCCTCATCCTCCAGGAGCTCCGCTGGCAAGGGGAGGCAGATGCTAAGGCCCCAACAGGCACGTGCTGTACAACGGGGAGGGCACTGGTAGGGTCGGCCCTATACCCCATGCCCAGAGGACATGGGCAGGGCCTCTTCTCTGCCTGCCACCACGTCTGCTAGACCTGCTTCAGGACCAGCTCCCAAGGCATCTCAGCTTTCTCTTCTAATTTTCCAGAAGAGACTCCAACAATCAGAAACTACTTCCAAGCCAGGAATAGTGACCCAGGCTTGTAATCTTAGTATTCAGGAGGCTGAGGCAGGAGGACCACAGAAGTGAGCCCAGCTTGGGATACATAGGGAGTTCAAGGCCAGCCTGGATTACAAGGTGAGACTGTGTTTAAAGAATACAAAACAAAACAACAGAAACCTGCTCTGCCTCCGAACTGCCCTCTCCCCACACCAGAAGTGCAAACCGGCTCGGCCCCAGCACAGTCCCGTGTCATCTCTCCCTGGGCCTGGGCTGTCCACAGCCCCTCTGGTGGGTCCTGGTGTTAGCAGCTGAACAGGCTCCTGGGAGGCACTCAGAATACAAAGCTCTTGGTGGCAGGGAGAGATGGCGGCCACTTGGAAGGGATGCAGAGTCACACAGAGAGGGACTGGGGATTTGCATTGGTCTCAACTATAACTTTTTAGAAAGCTGGGACACCCAGTTCCAATAAAAGCTTCCTGGTATTTCTGGAGGCACTGTGGAGGAGCTGGGCTACGTGGGTGCGAGTGGCTTTTCTTGGTTTGTGGAACTGCACTTTGTTACTGATGAAACTTCTGTCAACTCGGTGAGCCACCATCTCACTTCCATTTCCAGCGGCTGTGTCCAGGGCAGCTGAGGGAGATGAGCTGTGGGGTGGGAGAGGGAATCCAGCAGGAGCCCCGGCGCTGGGGACGGGGCCAAGAGCAGGGTCAGAGGGAGAATCGAAGTCGGTAAGAGAAGTGGGACAAGCCGGGCATGGTGGTGCATGCCTACAATGCTGGCATTCGGGAGGCTGAGGCAGGAGGATCATTGTGAGTTCAAGACCAGCCGGGGCTACAAAGTGAGCTCAAGGCCCATCTGAGCTGCATAGTGAGATCCTGTCTCAAAAAGACAAAAAATAGATAGATAGACAGACAGACAGAAGTGGGACCAGGGGCCAGGCCTCCTTGTCCTGAGCGGTTCCCACCATCCCTGGAGGTGACAAGGGCTGGAGTTTGGGTTTGTCTGGTTTGGCTGGGACCTTCTGGCTTGCTCAGCCCGCATCCTCACTTCTGCAGGGTCCCAGCAGTGTCAGGATGGGGACCCAGCTAACTCAGAGAGCCATGAAGACAGCCCGTCATCCAGAGGTGCCAGACGGAATGACCTGGCTCAATCAGTACAAGGACTTTTTGGCCAGTGTACTTTCTGTCCCGGTCCTCCGTCCCCACTGCTGCTGTCCTGAAGACAAAGCTGTGGGACCTTTGGTTATGGGGCCTTCTCTGTGCAGCAGGTCCCCTCCCCCAGCTCCAGGGCTCTTGCCTGCACGGCCTCCTCCTGGAGAGGCCTGGCTACGAATGACAGAGAGTGGGCAGCTGGGCTTCAGTGTGGCTTTGGGAGCTGCAAGGAGGGCAGCAAGTCAGGTCCTCACAGTGCTTCAGCCCCTGCTGACTCCGCCGCCCAACTCTGACAGACCCCAGTCTGGGCCCTGGTTTTTCCCACTGAGGTCAGGGACACAGTTCAGGGACCAGCAAGAAGATCCTGGCAGCCTGCAGCCCCATCCTCTATTCTGCCATCGACTGACTTGCTGGGGCACCAAGAAAGTCACTCGCCCTCTCTGAACCCGTCTTCCGTCTGTGAAGTGGAATACCATCTTCTTTTGCTGTCCTAGGGTTCTGGGGAGATTTCTGGGAAACGCAGATAAACCGGCCACGTGACACAGGGCAGAGAGGGGGGCCAGTCAGTGACATGTCAGTCATCTGCTCCCTGTCAGAACACAGGCCCTGGTTGCCGTATGGTGTGGAGTCTGAGAGGGGAGATGCTTGGTGGACTCTGCAGCCTCTGCCCACTCCAAGACACCCCTGCCAGGGAACGAGGCTCTGGTGCCTCCCATGCCCAGGAGTTCAGCAAGCCAGGCCCAGCCCCCAAAGGGCCATGTGCTACACAGTGGCCTCCAGCGCCTCCACCCAGCAGCCTGACACTGTGACCTTTTGGACACACATGGCAGGACCCGGCCTTGCCAGCACAGGGCTTCTCTGCTGTTCTCAGCTCCAGGGCCATCTCCTCTGCCGCAGCCCTGCCAAGAACCGGCTCGCCTGGAGAGCCGGGGGGTGGCGGGGTGTGGCTGGCTGGGGCTCAGGGCAGAGAAGCACTGGGGGGTGCTGCCCTAACTGGCCACTCAATTGCTGTCATTCGCCAGGTCTCTGCCATGGTTAAAGAACACCACACACATGGGGAATAACAGACATTCTAGTTGATGACCAGAGAGAATGCAGCGATGTGCTGAGAGACAGTGGCCAACCAGGGCACAGCAGCTGCCCCACTGCAGGGTGCAGAGACTCGGACAGCATGGCACAGCATAGTGCGGCCAGGTTAAGCGCAGGCAGGGAGTGCCTTGGTCTCCCCCTGTGCAGCCCACACACCAGCAGATGTGCCCAGCTGTGGAGCTGTGCTAGTGTAGGTCTGCCGGGTGGGCACACATGGCCAGGCTCCTTCAACCCCTGAAGTAACCCCCGGGGGGCAAGAGCCATCGCTATCTTTGCTCTAGAGGAGGAACTGAGGCCAGAGCAGCGTGCCCTTTGGGAAGTGGCCAGTAGGTACCAGGGCTGGTATGTATAGGGTGCACACCACTGCACTGGGAGATGAGAGTGAACAGACCTCAGACATGGGGCTTCAGAGGGGGCCCTGGGCCTTTTTTTAAGGAACAGGGAGACTGAGGCACCAGGTGGTGGTGTGTCTTTCCCTGACCGGCCAGCCAGTGAGCGGGGCCCAGGTGCCCAGGCCCATGGCCTGCAGTGCAGTCTGGGAGAGGGGCTGGGCCTTGCAGAGAGCTTGTGAGGAGTCAGAATCCAGGTTCCACCCCAGACCCACTGCACAGAAAACTACGTGATAACAAGATCCCAGGGGACCTGCTGGCTCGGGCCAGCCTCAGGACCCTGCTGCCCTTCGGGTCTGCAACCTGGCACTGTGAGCAGACACTGCTCACCCAGGTAAAACCTGAATTGTGATTCTGGATGTCTCACCAGAGTCACCAGGGATGCATCCCCTGGGGCAGCGGGGCCGTTGTGGGGCCAAGCCCTGTTGAGGTGCCCAGCAGGCGACACCTGCAGACAGGGCCAGAGCATCTTCACCTCAGCCACTGGCGACTACGGGGGGGGGGGGCACAGCTGGCCCTCAGGAAGAACTAGACTGGCAGTTGGCTAGGAAGCGGCAGGGTCTGGGGCCCAACTTCCTGCGTCCCAGCACTTAGAGCAGCGGCAGCAGCCATGGTGAGGATCAAGAGGCTTCAGTTCCTCCTTCACCTCCCCACACCAACTCGCTCTTCTCAGCCCCTAGGAAAAGGCGCTGCTCCTGCCCCGTCCCTACCCCCGCCCCCACACACCTTGCACAGAACCCACATCAAAGGCTGGGCTCTGCCAGCACAGCCTCCTGGGGCTCCACACATTCTGGCTGCTGGTTGCGCTCTGCACCCCAGTTCTGCTCCTGTGGAGTGAGCAGAGCTGGGCAGAGGCACGGGGAGAGGCAGAAAGCTGGTGGCCCAGGAGGAGCCCAATGGTCTGCGGTTGTCTCCCAGCCTCCCTGAGTCTAGCTGGGGCCAGGACACTTGCTAAACTACTCCTAACACGAACCAGAGGAAGCTTTTCCCTGCAGGGCCCCTCCAAGTCACTGGCCCCCCTCACTGCCCCTCCAGTGCCTGCCAGTGCCTCCTCTCCCTCTCCACAGTTGCCCTTTTCTCTGAGGCAAACAGCAGAAGGGTCTCCCTGGCGGGAGGCCTGGGTACTGCAGGGGAGAAGCAGCGGGGGAGCTGCGGGAGAGTCTGTTACCCAGGGCCCTGGCCTTGACAGCCCGGGTCCCATCCTTGCCTTCCGCTGAGCAGAGTGTGCATGTGCGTGCGTGCGTGCGTGCGTGCGTGCGCGCGTGCGTATGCAAGCGCACATCTCCATCTACCTTCAGGAACACCGACAAAACACTTTCCAGGGCAGCCTGACAGCTCAAGCTAGTGCCCCTCTGAGTACGGAGTGACTGGGAAGCCGCTGCCCCTCTCCAGGCCTTATGAGGAGTGGACTCAGGCAGTCCTCCCTCTGCTCATCTTGGAGGCCTCCGAAAAGCCCTCAGCGGGGTGCCCAATGACCAGGGTTCCGCCTCTTCCCCAGGTACAGCGGCTCTGCTGCTGTGTTCCGTAAAGGCTGCTCGCTGGCTTTTGTTGGCCAATAGACTAAATGTTTGGGGAAAGTTCTGGAGTTTTATGGTGCTGCCGGCTGGACTCCCTAGGGATGCACCTTTCCTCTGTGTGGCTGTTTCAGGCAAGGCCTTTGGGTGCAGTGAGTGCTGCTTCCCACCCCCCGCAGCTGGCCGGGCCCAGGGACAGGGAGCGGGCCCAGGGGACAGGAGGGGGGAGGCCTGGGCATCCCGTCTCAGTTTCTGCTGGCCCGGCAGCTGCCCCTCTCTGTTCCTTTTCCTGGACCTTCTTCCCAGAGGTAGCAGCTCTCACTGGAGCCAGGGCTGCTAAAGTTGCCAGAGCCACAGGGTTGTATCAGGAGGCAGCTTGGCACCCGGGCCTGAGTGCGACCCTGGGAAGAACCAAGTGGATGTGTGGCCTGTTTCCATGGAACAATTAGCTGGGGAGCTCTCCATCCTCTCCCAGGTTTCCCGGGGAGTGGTGCAGACTGGGAGAGACCAGATAGTCCCTCCAAAAGGACTGGCCCAGGCACTGGGAAGACAGCACTACCCCTGACTCAGCACTCACTGCTGGGAACCGGTCCCAAGGAATACTACAGAAAAGGCCAAATGCATAAAGATGGTCACTGTGGCATTACTCAAAATAGCACCGAACTGGGAACCACCCGGCTCCTTAGCAAGGGGGACTGAATTCTAGAGCACAGGCTCAATGGAGTATTATGCACCCACTAAAATCTGCAGGCAAAGGCTGTCTTGGAAACACAGAACTAACATGGATGATAAAACATTTTTAAAAAGGGAAGCAGCTTGGCCCACGCTGGTTAGTTTCCTTTCTTTTTCCTATAAAAAATATGACAAGAAAATGCAGGGGAAGCTACTCTGAAGAGAGGAGCTTTTAGGGAGGTGGTTTGATGAGCAATTTGTTCTGATTCGCTTAAATAATCACAGGGTGTTGGTCCTGTGCTGGGACTGGTGCTGGCACTCAGGATGGAGCGTGAATGGAAATGTATTTCCTGCTGTCCATCTCCAGCTTCAAACCCAGTGATACACTACTCCCCCCATGTCCTCCAAGCCTCTCACAGCATCATCTTTCAGTAAAAAGGCCACCAAGAGAGATAAACCAGGAGGAGTGCTCCCCTGCTTCTAGCTTATGTCTCTCTTTTTTGAGACAGGACCTTGCTATGTAGTTCAGGCTGTCCTTCAACTCACTAAGTAGTCCGGGCTGGCCTCAAACTCACAGTGATCCTCCTGGCTCAGCTTCCCGAGTGCTGGGAATTCAGGTGTGCACCACCACACCCAACTCCTTCTGGGTCATGTATTCCATTCTAGGTATGGAGCCACCACCAGCTGGATTACATACACGTTAGAAGAAACTGAAATGCAAATGCAGTAGTGACATTTTGGTCTCATAATGTCTTACTTTCCTCTGCAGCAAGAGCATTAAAAAGAAAAAACCTCATGTTAAAAAGGGGAAAAAAGTTAGGACTTGTTACTAATCTCATGGCTGAATAATTAAGTGTGTCTAATTCTGAAAGTAGTGAGCTAAATTATGCAGTGCCAAAAGCGACCACTCTTATACCTACACCATCCCGTCTATACCGGCATGGTTTTAGCTTTACAGCTAAAAAATGCTGCCAGAAAAACTAACAAAAGGAAGCAAAAATATTTGTTTCTATCAAGCTGCCATTTGAGAAGGACTTTTAAATATGTTCTTCCCTATGTGTAAATCTGACAGCAGATGCATAATTAAAACCCTAGTGGAGAGCTTCCTTTTAATCTTCTCAAAGTAAAACGATAAAACATCCTTCAGGATGTGAAATGATGGATTAATACCCTTTGGGTGGCTCTGAATACCTCTGAGCCAGAGCGCTGCCTCCAAGAAAACTGTTCAGAACCAGAACACAACAAGCCTCTGCTTTCCCATTTGGTGCATGTGATCACAGAAGATATGACACATCAAAGGGCACACATGCATATTCCACAAGATATGCTTGCTTGGGATGTTTGTTAAATGGAAGAATGAATAAACGGATGCATTCACATTAAAACAAACTCCATTTCAACCCCCAGGGAAGGTCGCATAGCATAAATAGGAGAAATAATAATTACCCAGGATTTCAGTGCAGGGTAAGCAATGAGTACGAGTAATTTACAGCAGCAAGTAAGGAGACTTCTTGTGTTGTTGGAGCCCCTCAGAGAGACATTTTACACAGCCTCAACTACTGCTAGGCAGCCACAGGCACGTTCCTGCTGTGGTCTCTGCTCTGTGGGTACACGGGCTCTACACAGTGGCAGAGTGCCCACCCATTCAAGCCAAGTGTCAGGACCATATTCTATCTCATTATGACAGTCCCTGTGTGTAACCTTGAGCACACACAACCCAACTAAGCTCTCCATGACTCCTACTAGTTGAAGGCCTGTTCTTGCCCTTTCTTCCCTTCCTGTCACACAGGCAGGCTATCCTGAATGCAAGTGTGTGCACGCGCGCACGCGCACACACACACACACACACACACACACACACACACACACGAAGGTAGAAAGTGGCTTCTGTCCTCGGACCTGGTCCATCAGAATGTCTTCTACCTGTGAGTGCCCCTGCCTCTCGCTTTCTTCATCCTGGCTCTTGCCTACACAGTCTCCACAGTACACAGATGCTTGTGGCCTGTCTTACCTGTATAATCTGTGTGGTCCTTCAGTGCTCTGGACTGAATCCGTTGCTGGCCTGACAAGCCCCTGCCCTGATGTCAGGCACACACACCCAGACTTTCAGACAGATACACACCCCTGATTAAACATGTAAGTCTCAGATAAGAACGTGTGCACTAAGTGCATGAAATAGGTGGAAAATACAAAGTACAATTTGACTTCTGGACCAAAGGGGTATAGCTGACCCCCCATTAAGTGTATGACCTTGGACAAGTCCCCTAACACAGTGTCACATGGGCTTGGACTAAAGGCTCCCCTCCCTACTCTAATCATCTGTAGTAAGGGTGGCCAGGATATGTTGCGCATAACTGATGCGATCCAGCTGTCCATGGTGGGAAATGCTTTAACCCCTGCCACACAGAATAAGCTTTAACCTTTCAAAATATAACACTGGATCTGATACCCACAAACACACATCATACTTATGTCTTCTTTACCCTAAAGACTAGATGAATAATTTAGCTGGGCCTACACAACACAAAAGAGAAATACCCTTTTGACTAGGCAGTATAAACAGCTGAACCAAGTCATTTTGGTCTCCTGAATTCCACGCTGCTGCCTGAGCCATGTAAAACTGAGTATGTGCTAATTTTCCTCTTTACCGAATGAGGTGTCAGCTAGAGAATCCTGACTGCCCGTTTTGGAGTGAACTTTGGTGCCCTGAGCTGTTGAATCCATAACAGCATCTGTAATAATAATTGTCTCTGTAGACTCAGGACATTTAAGTGGAGGGAACTATGTAAGCAAAAGAGAGACTGACAGATACAGGTCTTTACTTAAATCTCATCCAAGTGCCTTTTAGCAAGAGAAGGCTGAAATGATACTTGTGTTACTTGGGGGCTCAGCAGGACACACCTGCTGACCAATGTGACACCCTAAACCACCACCCGAGAAGGTGAGCGCCTGGCACAGATACCCGCATGGGGCTAGTTCAGGCCGGAGCTGTCCATGTGCTGATTTAATGTTTTCCTGCAGACTTTGGAAGCAATGCACTGGGTCATTCATAACACAGCCACATGGTTCAGTGTAGCCCTCCTACACTGCTTGCCTACATCTAAAAACACAAATCAAGGAAGAGAACATAGTTTCTTTCTACTTGGCTAAAAAAACAGCCAATCCTGCCAGTAGATTTAAAGGCTGGGGCACAGAACAATTTTTTAACATGCCGACTTGATTTTGTGTGCAGAGCTCACAGAGAAGCTTTAGGAACCATGACTAGGCTCAGAATCACTGTCTTTACAGTGGGGGGGATGAACCCAAATTGATGGGAGCTCTTCAGAGAGATACAGAGACCGCAGGGCCCTCTAAGGAGGTCCGTCTGGATGAACTCACACCTGGGGTGGGAAGAGGCACTGCCATGAGCCTTGCCCTTGACCTAGGAACTCAGCACATCACCGAGAAAAAGGCTATGACCACCCACCATGCCCACAAGTGTGTCTCTAGGTGAAAGAATGTGAAAGGGTGTGTGGACAGAGGAGGGCACAAGTCAGTGAGGAGCTACGAATGCATGATGTCATCCTCTAGGACTAAGCATCTTTAGTACTTTTAAAGCACTTTGAAAAAACTGTAGTTGCTATAGCAACTTGATGCAGCTCTTAAAAGGGGATTTTTTTGAGGGGGTCATTTTATATCTTCAACACCATAACAACATGATAAAGCTTTTAAAGGATATTTTTATCCAACTTATGTGTGCTTTGGATTCAGGCCATATTTGCCTTTTCTATCTAAAATAATCAGATCAAGCATAACATAAAAAGAACCACTGAAGACAGGAAAGTCCTTTCACAGACTGTATCTGTCCACTTGGAGAGACATCTCTAGCTGCTCAGACCTGCACATGGACACGGCCACTCTCTGTGCCCCACGCAGCCCCACGTGGCTTGTCAGTACCCCAGGCTCCAGGCTGGCATGTGAACGCACCGAGCCCACCAGGGAAGGTGTGTCTGGGAAACCCCTCACTTCTCAGCCCAGTAAGTACACCCCTCATCCCAAGCCGCAGCAGCAGGGGACAGTGCCTGACCAGCTACCAAGTCAAGTTTTTCTCTTCCTGGGACTGGCACAAGAGCGGGTGCACCATACCAAATCCTCACAAGGTGAAAGCTTGCATTTCTCTGTGCTCTGTGCAGATGCACAAAGGGGGAGGAGTGGGCTGTTTCATAGGAGACCAGGAAGTGGGCAGGGAGTGCCAGGCAGGAAGGCAGAACAGGTGGGGTGGCCCTACGGCAGGGTGGGTCCACAATCTCTTTCCAGGAGGGGCTCAGAGACTACAAACAAGCTAAAAAGGGGGAAAAAATGGGTGCGTTTTTTTGATTAAAAAAAGAAAAACTGTTTACCCAAAAGGAAGGGGAAATGTCCCCGCTCCTGGATACCCCTTGACACCGCTACTGGTTGGAAAAAGTGGCGAAGGAACAAAGAAAAGAGGTCAAGAACCTGGACCGGGGGCCGGCGTGTGAGGAGGACAGAACCTGGGGGCCCTGCGGAAACAAGGCTCTCGGCTAACAGGCCTTTACCTGAGCGGGAGAACGAACTGCAGACGGAACTGGCGAAAGTAATCTGGAGCAAGTGGCCCCCCTACCCAGCGTAGAGGCCGCTTGAGGCAAACGCAGGGTGAGAGAGGAAAAGAACGTGAAGGAAGAAACAAGGACGCGGAGAGCGGGTGTAGGTAAAAGCTTTCCAAGTCGTCCACACGACCACGCTGAGGCCAGGGCCGAGGTGGGAAACAGGCAGGAACCCGCGGGCCTTGACCCACGGCCTCGCAATCCTCTTGCACAGACACCCAAGGCGCACAGAGGTTGGGACAAGGCGCCTGGAGGTTCTGGGGCGCGCGGCCCTCCAGGCTCTGCCCTTTCGGACCCCGCTGAGTGGGCGCCCCGCGATGGGCCGCTCAGGCCACCTTCCTGCCGAAAGCCGGGAGGGAGAGGGGGGCAGCAGGAGCGGCCGCGGACAGGAGAGAGCGGCTCGGCAGTGGGCAACAGGGCCGGGAGGCAGGGAGGGGCCGGGCCGCGGGCCGCGGGAGGGCGGCGCGGGGAAGCGCGCCAGGCGCGCCGCTCACCTATGGTCGACACCACGGTGCCCACGAAGTAGAAGGCGCCCGGGAAGTCCCAGCGCGGGCGCAGCGCGTCGGCGCGGACCCCGGCGGCCAGCGCGGCCTCGTAGTGCCGGAGGAAGGCGCGCAGCTCGGGCTCCGCCACGCCGTGCGCCGCGCTGAAGTTGCGCAGCGTGGCGCCCCAGCGCGCGCGCGCCTCCGCCTCGCCCGGGCTCTCCAGCGCCGAGAAGACCGTGGCGCCCGCCACCAGGTAGAGGCCGATGAGCGCCGCCAGAAGCACGAAGCGGCCGGTGTCCTCGTCGAGGTGCGAGCGGCGGCGGCAGCAACAGCAGCAGGAGGGGCGCGGCGGGCGGCGGCGGCGGGGCGGGGGCCGGGGGCCGCGCGAGGACATGGTCCGGAGCTCAGCCGCGGGGCTGGGGCGGCGCGCGGGGCCCGGGCCGCGACATCCCCCCCGCGGGAGCGGGACGCGAGGCGAGCGGCCGGGGTCGGGGCCACCTCTCCGGGGCCCGGGCGGGGGCGCTCAGGGCGCGCGGCCGGCGGGCGCCCGGGCGGGGGCGCTCCGCTCCGCGCCCCGACGCCTCGCCGGCCCCCGAGGCTCGCGGCCCGCCGCCCCGGGGCGCGGGGCTCCGCAGCGAGGCCCCTGCCGCCTTGTGGCCGGCGTCCGCGGGGCCCCGGGCTGCATACTCCTCCCACACAGGCCGCGGGCTGCGCGCGGGACGGGCCGCGGAGCCCGGCGCCTAGGACCGGGGCGCGGAAGCCGGCCGCGCGGGGGGCCCCGGGGGCGTCGCAGGGGCGTCCCTGGCCCGGCAGGTCCTGGGCGCAGGCGGCGCGGGAAGTCCTGCTCGCGCCCCCGGGGCTGCGCGCGCGGCGTCGGCCTCGGGGGGCCGCAGAGCCGAGCCGAGTGGAGCGCGGGGACGCGAGCGCTCCCTCCCCAGCTCCAGCCGGAGAGCCGCCCGGCGCCGAGAGGCGGAGCCAGCGGAGCCCGGGGCGGGGTGTTGGGGGAGGGCGAGGGGGCGGCCCCAGGCAGGGTACCGGCGAGCCGCGACTGCGGCGCCCTCGGTCACCCTGCTCCGGCGCCCGTCTTGCTCCTCACTGCGCTCTGGCTCCGAAATCCCTCACTCGTCTCCAGCCGCCGGGAAACTTTGCCTAACTTGGCGGCTCTTCGAGGTCTCCAGGGTCGGGGGCTGCAGACCGCGAGGTCCTGACACCGGCCTTCGGGCCCCAGCCCGAAGCCTGAGTTCCTTTCGCTCACTTCTGGGTGCTGGGTCCTGGGTCCACGCGCAGCATCCGCACTCGTAGGGGCCCCTCGGGAACACTGCGCGCTCCGGAGCAGGGGGAGGCGGCCGTGCCCCACCGCAGCGCTGGGCGGCGGCGTCAGCACCGCGGACAGCGCGCCGTGCCGCAGGGCTGCGGGCCGGCTCCTCGCTCGCGCGCCCCGCGCTCCTCTCCACCTCCGAGCGCCGTCCTCCTTTTGGATCAGATGGGGATCCACAGCTGTCTGATCGCCGGCCGCCGAGGCAGCGCGCTGACAGGGTGGGGACGATGCGGAACGCAGATAGAGGAAGAAGCAAGCGCGATGGGGGCTGAGGTCACCGAGGCGGGAGCTGCGGGTCTCCTCTCGCTGCGCCTGGGCGGCAAGCCCTCCGCTCGGGTCAGTGAAGCTGCACACACCCGACTGCGGCGGAGGTGGAGGAGGCGCAGGAGAAGCGGGGAGAGTGTGCGCTGGCAAGCCCGAGGAGATAGATGGCCCGCAGCGGGGACGAGCCGTGGCCCGCGCTGCGGAGGACGCTTCCCCACCCGACCGAGCTGGGGCGCAAAGTTCTCAGTTGAGAAACGCCCTCGGTCCCAAGAGACAGCCGCCCTCTGGGTAGCCGCCATCAGCAGCAGTCCTCTGTGCGCCGGGTGCTCAGCGTGGGCCCTGAGTGAGCAACCCTCACTCCTAGGGCCCTTCACACCTTGGAGTCTGGGGTCCTCTGGCCTGGCACCTGAGTCCCACTGAGGGGGGAGCAAAGCTTCAGAACCTGACTTGGGATGTGGATTGTGCTAAACCAGGGGCGCCAAGGACTTCCCGGAAATGGTGCTCCTGTGTACCGCTGCTTCTCTCTGGGTCTGTGAAGAGGGGAAGAAATCCACCACCACTACCACCCTGGAACTGGGCTTCCTGGCACTGGAGGGAGGGCATGGGGCTAGCTTTGCAGTAATCTTTTTGGAAGGGGTCAGGGAGGCTTCGCGTGTAACTGTGGGGACCTCGTCCACCGAAATTGCCCAACCACCCGTTTCTGGAGCACAGTGGGGAACTTATACACACGCGGGCTGTTGTCATTGCACACTTTTGTCATTTAGCAGCGCTGTTTCTCCAGTTTCTTCTCCTGGGCTCTCCATGCTGTTGCCCCAGGCCCTGTTCCTCCAGCCCCTACTCTGAGGACAGCCTGGTCATGGACCTCTGGGGCTGCACTCCATTGGCTGGTCAGCTCTGTAAGAAGTGCAGAAAGGACTCATCACAGGAGTTGCCCAGGAGCCTCCACAGTTGGCTGAAGGGCACTTCCAGGCCTCTCCATGGCTGTCTTTGCCCGGACCTCAGAACAGGGACAGGTTGCCTCTCTGCAGTGCTCCATGCCTACGGGCCCAGTGCCTGCCCAGTTGGCAGTGGGCCCACCTTGTCCTCCAGCTTGTTATTCTAGCTTGATTAGCAGGAAACCCCTGGCATCAGTTTCAACTCTGAATGACCTAATCAATCTATGTAATAGGGGAATGATGACTTGCCTGCACATAGGTCTTTCAGGAAACTCAGCCTGTGATGAATGTGGCTTTTGCCCACTGAATAAATATTTAAGCCGCTGACTGCCAGCTGGCTCACATCACAGCCTTTGCCCCCCACCCCCACCCCAGCTGCTGCAGCAGCCTCCTGAGGATAGGACTCGCTACTGCAGATTCTGCCCACCTGCCTGCTAGGTCCACGCTGACTGCCTGGCAGTCACTGCTGTCTGTGAGCATCCCCATCTGATCTCATCAGGTACTGTTGCGTCTAAACCATAGTCTGCAGTTTCTCACCCCCAACCTGTAAAAGTTTAGCCTTTAAACCCTGGGGCCTCCACTCAAACCCTTCATGAAGTGGTTCCCAGTACATTGTTCAAGTCTTGCCTGCCACCTCTTCTCAAGTACTCCATTTCCACCCAACCCCCAGGTCTTTGCTTTGTGCTGTGGCTCTGTCTTGGTTACCTTCTCACCGCTGAGACAAAATAGCCCATGGCCAAAGTTAACAGAAGAAAGGGTGATTTAGCTCACAGTTTGTGAGGGTTCAGTCCATAATCAGCTGGCTCTAAGGCAGGGCGGCATCACAGAGGGGAAACAGTTTAGCAGGCAGGAGGTAGCACACAAGGGGGTCAAGCGCAGCTCTTTCTATCCCTTATATCTTATCCAGGCTAGGAGGGCAGGTAACACAGCCTTCATCCAGTGTCCTCAATCCTAGCATCGCACCTGGAGTCGATTCCAGCATCACACACTCAGATCCAGCCACCTCTGAAAAAGCCCCACCTATGACCACATGAGGCTTTCAGGGGACATCTAGACACGAGCCATAACAGGCCCGTATTAGAAGGACGTCTTCTTTCTCCTCCAGTTCTTCATATGCGTAGCTGAACTCAGGTTACACTTTTCCTGGAAAACCTTGCCTTTGTAAGATATTTTAACCCAATTGTTTTGATGCCATCATTTCAACCCCAAGCTTCTGCAATCTTCCATGCACTAGAGAGCTTCAGACAAGACACTTGAACTTGTGTAGTTTTTTCTTCCTCTGTGCCCTTCTGTCTTTTATGAAAAAAAAAATACAGTGCAGGAGTGTTATCCAGAAAAATTAAGTAAGGTCAAGTGCGACCCCTGGCAACCTCACTCCTGGGCATAAACTAGGACAAACAGAAATGTGCATCCACACAAAACTTGTACTCTGATGTGCGGGGAAAGAGGAGTCGGGTTCATTAACTGAAGGATGGGGAAGTAAGCTATAATGAGCTGTAATGACTGTACAGCTCATAAACCGACTAAAAAGCACCAAATTATATACTTTTGTTTGAGCTGGAGTCTCAAAATATAGTTTAGGCTGGCCTTGAACTCACTATGTACCCAAGGGCGGCCCAAGGCACTTCTTCTGCCTCAGCCTCCCAAGTGCTGAGATCATAGGCATGCACCACTATGCCTGATTTCAAACTGTATACTTTAAATGGCCTAATTGTATGGAACGTGAGCTACTGCTTAACAATGCTGTTTAAAGAAGTAGAAATGCAACAATTGGGCAAATTTTTATTTAAAAATAGAGGTAGAAAACAATTGATGTCAAGGAGAACAATTTCTTTACATCAAAACAATGGGGAAAAGTGGAGCCAGTTCAGCTGTGCTAAAGAGAAAATTGATTACAAAATTGGATTTAAGTAAAAGACTTGGTTCCAGAAAAAGCTTTCTATTAAATATTGATCTGTGTTGGTAAATTTTTTTAAAAGTTCTGCATTCCAAGCAGCAGATTCAAAACGTGCCGGGTGCTTCCTCAGGGCTGATTTCCTTCTCCTCAGCTCTCTTCCTGCTTACTGCCTGCCTTACTTGGCGGTGGTTGGCTGTGTAATAAGATAATTTTTAAAACGTCTGAGGAAGTCGATCATCTCTGTCCTGTGGAAGGTCAACTTGGTTACCTTCTTCATTGTACAAAATGCAGCGACCCTCTTTTCTCGTTCTCTTGGAATGAAAGGTTTTGTAAAACATTTTGTGTTGAATGACTTGGCAAGGGTTTTCCCACACCGTGTTTGACAGAACTGGTGTCTGAGGAGGAGTGAACCACTTTTAACCAGGACCTTCTGGGGTGGAAGAGAAAGGCATTCGATCTAATTTGGGGCCAGGGAGTCTTGCTTAAGAAGAGCGGAAGTGTGGGGGGTGCATGGGGAAAAGGTCCCTTGTAGTGAAATTATGCTGAGGAAGAGGACGTTTGATAGAGGTTCAGGCTCAGGCAAGGCATAAAGGTTTGGGTGGAACAGGGCATAGGATGTCCCATATGCCCATCTCTCCAGAACTGTGTGTGTTTGTTGACAGGCTTAAGCCTGAGCTTATGACCTGAGAAGAGGTCAGCGTTGGTGTCTACGCTGGTGCTTCATGGGAAAAGTGCACCTAAATCGCCACAAACACTGTCTGAATAGTGCGGTATTGCTGACCAGAGCATGCACTTCACTCCTTTTCTCTCCAGTTGGCATTTAAAAGAAGGAATTCTGTTAAATTGTGTAAACCCCATGGGAAATATGCCTCTATTTCCTTATTGTTCTTGTATCTAGATTATTAAAAGGTAATGTTGACATCTCCAACTATTATACACAGCTAAGTTGGGTAGAAATCTAGCAGGCAGTCAGACAGGGCTGGGCCCTGCAGGGAGTCAGTGCAGAGGATGAGAAGCCATCAGGACTGGCTGGAGGTGCATCTGAAGGTTAAAGTTACAAGAGCTAGATTTACATGCTTCCCTAAAGGACAAGCAGAAGTTTGAGATTATTGGTGCCACTCTTAAGATTTCCATGATCTCTTTAGGGGCGGGTCATTCTCTCCTATGACTGAAGACAAGACTACAACTGTAGATTATCAACCAATGTCAGTGATGTCACCCGTATGCCCTTGCTACCATGGGATCAATATTACCTAAGCAACTATGTTTGCAATCTTACTGGTTAATCATAATTTTCACTCATGGGGCCAGGATATAGCTCAGCGGCACAGCACCTGCCTGGCAAGCACAAGGTCCTGAGTTTGATTCCCAGTACCTAAAAAAAAAAAAAAAAAAAGCACGCACGTGCGCGCACACACACACACACACATGCACACAATTTTGACTCATGTACCTTCCTCATGATTTTGCTCTATAAAACTTCCTTTGAGAAGTGGGCTCACTGGCCTCTTCTTCAGGACCCTTCCTGTCTCTCAGGTGCTCTTCCTATTCCCCATTCCTTTTCCCAATAAATTTTCCTACTCTTAACCTCTGCTGTTCCTTAGAATTCATACACATGTAGTTGGATCACAATCTATGTGTCTTAAAGCTCAACTTTTAAAACAATTCCTGGATTGCTTGGCTGCCTCCTGGTATATTTCTTTTTTCTTCTTTCTTTGTTTTTTTTTTTTTTTTAAGTACACACAGTGTTCAGATGTGGTGCAGGCTGCCATGCAAACTCATGCACAATAACATCTTGGTATATTTCTTTCTTTTTCTTTTTCTTTTTTATGGTGCTGGAGATCAAACCCAGGACCTTGTGCATGGAAGGCAAGAACACTACCATTGAGCCACATGCCTAGTCCAGATCCTGGTATATTTCTAAATAACTAATGTACATATATTTCCTTTCCAACATCGACTCATTCTGTATCGAGAAGTGGTTTTTAAATGTCAGTTTCAACTCTTTATTTTAAAATTTGATCCAGCAGGATGTTGTTTCATAGGTAAGATTGTAATATGTGTTTTGCATGCTAAACTTGTACTCTACCCCTGGACTACGCCCTCTTCCTCTTGGTGGGACTGTATTTTTAAATTCTAGCAAAATATGTGGGATTTCTAGGAAAGCTGCATAAATGAAGAAAGTTAAATTCCACTGGGTGAGTGGTGAGGGGATAGGGTTGAGCTGATTTCTTCTACTATTTCTCTTTACTTAGTCATATTTCCTAGGATGTGGGTGTGAGGGCTGGAGCTCCAGCTGCCATTTTGAATCATGAGTAGAGGTTTGGAAACATGTATGTAAAGAGTGTGGTGGAGCAAGTGGTGAAATTACTTCTTTAATTAACCTTTATATCTTTGACCGACTATTGTCCAGTCTTTTTTATTAGTTACTGCTCTGAATGTTCAAAGTCTCTGACATGAATCTGAGTTAAAAACTTACATTCAACAGGCCTAACTGCTTTATTTGGTTTAAGTTTTCTGTCTCATACTCCAATCTTCTGGGTTCTATTTTCTTATTTCACCTTCCTGGTGTTTTACAGCCCCTTGAGTCCTCCACATTCTTTCAAACAGGAGAGATGAAATGCTTTTGATTTCTTAAATCCAAAATACTAAGCTCTCAGAACCAAGAGCAAACAGGGAGGCCAGGAGGAAAGCGAAGGAAAGAGATGTGTTGATTGCCTCAGCCGATACCTCCTTGTTGGAACAAGTTGAGGGTCTGAAGATGTGGGGCGGGTTCTTTTAGAGCATAGGGCATCTGTTTTTCCTGGGGAACGTTTAGACAGGGGCAGGGCCCGGAGGAGAAGGCATGAAAGCTGCCAGTGCAGCGTGGACAGAGGCTGTGGAAGCCGTTGTTCTTGGAAGCAGCCCGAGTCGGCATGCTCAGAGTGGCCATGGGATGTGAAGCAAGTGCGAAGGCAAGAGATGCCTTCGTTAGACAATAATTAAAAACCCCCGGGCTGAGGAGCGATCACAGCACAGAACCATGTGAAAGACTGGGGAGGGGACCCAGGGCTATGGTCCTCCTGGACTGAAGCCCAGACGTGAGCCTCAGGACTGGGGAAATTTGGGGGGGATCTGTGTGGGGTGAGTATGGTGACGCAGAAGTGGGACTGGGGGAAAGAGCCTTAGGGGCGCTTTACCAAGTGTCCTGTGAGCCGGTGGGGCTTCTGGGGATGGTGCTCCTTGAGAACAGAAGGTCTGCTTGGGTCCTGGGCATGGGGTGTGGCCCATGACCCCGCCCCCTTGCCTTAACCTGTTTCCACAGCTCCACTGTGTGCCCAACACTGTGCTCTTAAGGAATCAAGCTCATTACACATTATTTCCTTGCTTCTGGGGATCAAACCCAGGTCTGCGTGCATGCTAGGCAAGCACTCCACCACTGAGCTACAGGCCCAGCCTTCGTACTGTGTTGTTGGAGGCCTCAGATTCGTGATCTTTCTGCCTCAGCTTCCTGAGTAAATAGAATTACAGGCATGAACTACCATGCTAGGCTTAAATTGCCTTTGTTTTAATGACTAGGTCAGAGAGAGGGTGGGAGTGTCATCAGTGGCAGCTGGATCCACAGTAAGGACACCAAGGTCCAGAGGCGCATCAGGGGCAGCCACCCCGCTGTTCATTTGCAGTCTCCACCAGGCCAGGAGTCCACCGGGCAGGAGGCAGGACTCGGAGAGCATCCACTCCCACATCCCTGCTCCCTGCGGCACTTGCTGAATGTGCAGGGCCTGGCTGGCATCCTCAGCAAACTGCTCCCTCGTCGTAGATCAGAGCAGGAGAATCCTCAGGTAGAGAGATGAGGGAGGAGAAAGAAGGAGACCAAAGGGGTCAGCTCCAGAAAGGTTGCTGAGAAAGTAAAGTCTTTCCAAGCATGCTGAGCAGGGAGGAAAGTGCTGAATAAATTACCCATTGAACATGATTACAGTCCGGGAGGTGTTTTCTCATTATGCATGACCCCGTTATGTTACATGTGGAAGGCCTAACACACTGCAGCCAGAGGGTAGAAGCCAGCCAGGTGCTCGCTGGCATGCCCCGGGAGCCGCAGCTGCCCCTGGCATTCCTCATCAGCAGAAAGCCGGAGCTGAGCTGGGGCAGGGGCAGTGCCTTGGTTCCCGAAACTGCCTTTCCACAGCGCTCAACAGAAACAGCTCTCAGAGGGCCCTCGGCTTGCTGGGAAGATTCCAGCTTTGCTCGTTTTTCCAGCAAGTAGCACGGAACAGTAAGCATACTCAGGAGGTGGGTGCAAGCCGGACTTGGCCGCCCCTTCCCTTCAGGGTGCCTCAGGACCAACAGTGGCACAAGTCACTTGTGATGGCAGCAGTGAAGGAAGGCCCCGTGGTTCTGGGGAGATCTGTGCAGAGGCCTGACCCAGGCAGGCCATGGCCAAGGGCAGGGTGTGTGAGGGGCAAGGGCAGCCTTGGCAGGAGGCAGGATGAAGAAGACGGTGGATGGGTGGGACAGGCAGAGGCCCGGCCCTGCAGGGCTTTGGAAACCCTGTCGGGATCCTAAGGAGAAGGGAAGCCAGTGGGTTCTAAGCAGAGGGCAGCGCGTCAACAGGCTGCCTCCGCCTCTCCGGAGGTCCCCTGTACCTCAGGTCTGGAGCCCTGTTAGCCCCTCTCCTACACCTGCCCCATCTAGCTTGGCACACAGCTCCTGTCTGCTCCACTTCAGACAATCCTCTCTCCTGGGCTTTCCTGTGCCCTGAGCCCGAGCGCTGGCCTGCCCTGCCCCGGACCACTGTGTCCTGTTCCTGCGCCTGAGTCTTCCCTCTGTCATGCCGTCTGGGCCGGCTCCTGAGACACACGCCTGACCTCTGTGCGCCTGTGTGCCTCGGTTGGTGCTGCTTTCCTGACCTGCCTATCTGTTGCCTGAAATCGTCCGTCTCTAAGGTACCCCACTCTGCAGGTGATGCTAGTCCCAGAACTTTTGAATCTTCCCCAGAGACACAGACTGTCTCTGCGTTCCTTCTTCCTGGAATGCCCATCCTTCTTCTGTCAGAAAACTCCTTCTCCTTTGCTAACAGACATCCCAGGACATCACCCCCTCCCCCAGGCAGGATACTCCTCCGCTGCAAGCCAGGGTCCTTGACTAAACTCCCCCTTGAGGGCAGACATGCAGGTAATACCTGCCCTCAGGGACTCAAGAAATGGTGTGATGCCCCCTTGTAGGTGACATTTCCACATGAATCCCCGGAGACGTGGGGACCAGGGGAGGAAGAGCTGGGAGGTACACGTTTCCCTCTGGTGTAAGGGAAACATCCTGGGATTAGGCCAAGATGATGACTGCGCGGTAGTATGAATACACTACGGATGACTGAATTGTACACCTTATAATAATTTGAACAGTGCTTTCTATGGTATATGAATTTTATCTCAATATTTTTATAAAAGAAATGTTAAATAAAACGTACGGAAGGCCAAGCATGGTGGTGCCCGCCCGTAACTCCAGCTCTTCAGGGGCCAAGTAGGGGATCATGAGTTTGAGGCCAGTCTGAGAAATACTGCAAAACCCCATAAAAAGTAAAATAAAAATCAAATCAGATCAAATCATCCATTGCTTTGGACTGAGCTCCTGCCCTAGTGCCCAGTAAACCAAAATGGAGTCACGCATGCTAAAGTTTCGAATCTCCAAACTGAGGGGTGTCTAGACCTGTGTGGACCATGGGCTCCCCCGGAGACCACACCAGGACTCAGGCTGCAAGACAGAACCAGCTAGGAGCAAAGGCAGCCTCAGGAAGCGAAAATAACTCCTCACCGCCCTTTGCACACAGGGGCTCGTCGGTGGCCAGGAAAAGCCCCTTGGCAGAGACAGGAAGCTGTACCCTGCTTTCCCTGGCGAGTGCCCCGAGGGACGTGGGGGCTCCCCTGGCCTGTCGTCCTTTCTGCAGGGAGGAGGGGCGCCGGGGGGCTCGTCTGGTGTGCTGGATCGTGCTCGTCACGCTGGAGTTTCCTGACACAGCCCAGCTCCCTGGGAGCCTCAGACAGCAGTGGAAGGTATGGGATTAACAGTGCCACTGTGGCCACTGGAGGAGGAAGTGACCGAGATGAGCTCCGTTTTCTGAAGTTGTTATGGCAACACCACTTCAGTCAACTTCAGTTAAGCTCCCGCCTTCCACCCCAGAGACTGATAAAACCCCTCCTTCAACCCAAGATGTTCCTAACAGACTGTCAAACTGTGACCAGAGAATGCTCAGATGGGAAACTTAAGACCTCATAGAAAACGGTCTAGTTTGGCCGGGCGTGGTAGCACACACCTGGAATCCCAGCACTCGGAAGGCTGAGGCAGCAGAAAGGCGGTGAGTTTGAGTGAGACAATGTAGTAAGACCCTGTCTAAAAAAGAAAAAAAAAAAAAAAGAGAAAGAAAAAAGTAAAAACAACAGAGCCAAAAAACCAGTTACTTTGTTAAAACTTGTGTAATTATCTTCCTATAGTTTAATAAGAAGAAACCTACTCATCCTACGCAGCGGGCTTCAGTGACCTCTCAGACAAACGGTTAGTAATTTATTGTAAGCAGTTTTCAGGGCATGTACCATGTTGTACGCATAATTTTAAGGGCAAATTACCGTTTAGTTCCTACAGTAACTGTCAGTGGACAATGCTCTTGTCTCCATTTTACACATGGAGGCAGAGAGAAGTTGGCTGATTTGCCCAAGGTGTCACAGCCAGCAAACGGCAGAGCTGGGACCCAGGCCGCCTGGCCCTGGAGTCTGCTCAGCCAGTGGAGCCTGCTGACGAGTGGCCCTGAGACCAGCAAATCACTGGACGTGCAGTTGTTGCTGAAGTTTTCAGGGAGGAGAACGCAGGCCACAGAGGCAGGGCGGCGTGTGGTAGGCTTTCCCAGCAGAAAGAGCAGTTGTCTGCTTGCTGTGTGTTTGCGGGCTGGGGTGAGACCCAGGGCCCCTCCCATCCTAGGCAAGTACACAACCACCGAGCAGCCTCCCCAGCCCTCTTGACTCTCCCTTTGTCCTTGGCTTGTTGTCTGGAGAGGAAATAGCCTTATATAGGCTCTTTTCTTTTCTTGTACCAGGAATCAAACTCAGGACCTTGCGCTTACCAGGCCAGCACTGTGCCGCTGAGCTATATCCCCAGCCGCATAGACTGTTTTCATGGGTTGCTCAGGACAGGTGCTGGAGGGGCATTGCAGGAAGCAAGGGCAGCCCTCCTGTCCTCCAGTAGCGCCCCCAGGACTGTGCCCTTCACCAGCCTTTGTCCTTCCCCAGCACACCAGTCACCTGGTCCCCTATGAGGAAACGCCGTGTTTCTTCAGGTTAGTCAGGCTTCTCCAGTAAGTAGGTGAGAGCCTCTTTAGTTCTCTGACGTGGGATCAGCTCTGACTCTTTACAGAGAGTGCTGGAACCTGAACATGTTGGTGCACGCCTGTAATCCCAGCACTTGGGAGGCTGAGGCACTAGGATCTCTACAAGTTTGAGGCCAGCCTTCTGGGCTACATAGTAAGTTCAAGGCCAGCCTGAACTATGTAGTGAGACCATGTTTAAAAGACAAACAACAGGCTGGGGATATAGCTCAGCAGGCACAGAGCCTGCCTGGCAGGCACAAGGTTGTGAGTTTAATTCCCAGTACGAAAAAAATGTAAAAATGTAAAAATGAAAAACAAACAACAAAACACCAGGTTCTGAGTGTAAGTAGGACCTTGCCTGACTTGGGCCTGGACAAAGGCCCTAGCACCCACAATTTCTGCTACCCCCACTCCCACCTCTTCACTTCCTGAGAAGCTTAGTCATCTTCCTCCCCACCTAGGGTCTGAGGGAGGAGGGGATCCCTGAGATAGGACCCCTGGCCCCGGAGGACAGAATCCTTGTGGAACCACCGTCTTCGGCCAGCCCCATTCCTCGGTCACTGCTGCCGACTGCAGCTGGGCTGTGCAGGTCCTAACCATGCTGCACAAGGCGGGGAAGGCAGGTCCTTGGATGCTCTGCAGAAAGGGGTGCATGACAGCCAGGCTGGGCTCAGCCATGGCGCCCAGGAGGAAGGAGCAGATTCTCTGTCCCTGTCTCTGCCTCTACCTCGGCCTCTCTCTCTCCCTCCTTCCCTCCCTCCCTCTTCAGCTCTATTGAGCTCTGTTCTCCTGGTTTAAAATTCATTATTCATCTTCAAAATAAAATTCCAGAGAGTAGGCTTGCCGTGCCGTGGCGAGGGCTGCAGGATGGCTGAGGAGAGAGAACCGGGAAGGGGATGCAGTTGCAGGACTGTCAGGGACCTGCCCGTGTTTTCTAATCTGAAATGAGGGTGTGTGGTCTGACTCTCGGGGTCACTGGGCAGGGTGTGGGAAGGGGCACTGTTCAGGGCACCCTTCCCTGCACGCTGCGCCCTTCAGAATGTCCAGTATGAGGACAGGGAGAAGAGAAGCTACCCTTCCCAGGATCCTGGAGGGGGCGCTGGCAAGTGCTGCCCGCCCAGACTCATTGCCTGGGGGGCGCCTCCTTCCTGCCTCATCCCTCTGTTTTGGGTGGGGCAGGTCCTAGGGTTCACGGTCCACCTCCTGCCACCTGACTGGTCAAGACCCTGCTGGCCAGTCTGTGAGTGGCACCTGCCTGGCCTCGGGGACTGGTTCAGGCAGATAAGACTCAATCTCGGAATTTTAATGGATCTCAAGGGGAAAGCGGAGTTGCCATTCAGGGGGTTCATGGGCCCTGGGACTATCCAGTGCTCAGCCAACCTGGCCAAAGGGAAGCAGAGCCGGCAGAGGGACAGGGCACTGAGTACGCAGGAGAGCTTTGCAAGGCCTGGGTTTCTTGGTTATGCGAGTCCATAGATTCTTTCCTAAGTTAACTATTGGAAAGAGGATGAATCAGTGACAGTGCAGTCAGAATGTGGTGGGCACCGTGTCTAACGCGTTCCAAGACACTTGCCCTCCCCAGAGTCAGACTTGGTACTGCCCTACCCTCAATCCTGCGAATTCCCAACCTACTTTCTAATCCTATGAATTTGCCTATTCTGATGTCCATTCAGCATGTGACCTTTGGTGGCTCGCTTTTTCCTTCCTTCCTTCCTTCCTTCCTTCCTTCCTTCCTTCCTTCCTTCCTTCCTTCCTTCCTTCCTTCTTCCCTCCCTCCCTCTCTCCTTCCCTTCCTTCCTTCCTTCCTTCCTTCCTTGTCCTTTTGAGACAGCATCTTGCTATGCAGTTCAGGGTGGTCTTGAGCTCACTTTGTAGCCCAGGCTGGTCTTGAACTTGAGATGATCCTCCTGCCTCAGCCTCCTGAGTGCTGGGATTACAAGTGTGCACCACCATGCCCAGTGACATGGGCTTCTTTCACTTCGCATGATGTTTCAGCGCTCATCCATGCATAGCGTGTCAGTACTTCATCTGTGTGTGTGATTGATACCCTTCCATTGTGCATAGAGCATGTTTTGCCTATGTCCACATGACGGGTATCTGGTCATTTCTGCCTTTTGGCTCTCATGAAAAGGGCCACTCTGGGCGTTTGTGTGCAAGTACTTGTTCGAACACCTGTTTTCAGTTCTTTTGGGTTCCTCCCTCGGAGTAGAACTGGGCCAAGCCATCATTCCATGTTCAAGAGCTTGAAGAACTGCCAGCCTCTTTTTCACAGTGGCTGAGCACAAATTCCTTTTTTTTTGTCCCACTCAACAAGGCCTGCTCTGTGCCAAAGCTGTACCTTTTGCTGTCTCAGGGCCTCCAGCAGAATGCTCTTCAACGGGCAGTTAGGAATTGTTCCTAGGCTGCCTGGAGTGACTCCAGGTCAGGAGTCACATCCCAGAACAGCCTCTTTAGCTGCCTGGACAGCGTCTGTCAGGTAGTGCTTTCTGCCTGGACAGCCTCCCTGGGAGCTTCACTGAGAGGCTGCAGGCTGCTTCAGGCTGAGCTTTAGGTCAGGACAAAGCTGTGGGGTGACGTCTTCTCACAGATCCAGGCCTGGGGGGCTGTGTGGTGAGGTAGCAGCTGCTCACCCATCATACGCTGTGGGAATCGTGATAGAGGTGCTATGGTCTGAATGTGTGAGTCCCCCTAAAATGCCTGTGTTGAAATCCTAGCGCCCAGGTGATGGTATGAGGAAGTAGGGCCTTTGGGAGGTCCTTGGATCATGAGGGTGGATCCCTTCTGAATGGATTTAGTGTCCTTCCTTGCAAGGGGCTGCAGAGAGCTGCCCAGCCTTTCCAACCATCGTGAGACCCAGGGAGGTGTCACCTGTGAGAAGCACCACCCTCCCCAGAACTGACCCTTCTGCTGATGGACAGTGGACTTCCCAACCTCCAGAACTGTAACCCATTTCTGTTGTTTGTAGGCCACCCAGCTCCTGGTACTTCGTTAATAAAACTGAATGTGCTGAGACACTGGGCACCCATGGGAAGAGCAGAACCAGGGCCGGGACACTTGGATTTTTGCCTGCCCAGGGTTTGACCGTAAGCACGTCTCTTCCTGTCTCTGGGGCTCAGTTTCCCAAGGGTGAAATGAGCAGAGCTTCTTAAATGACCACAGTGCAGGTCTCCTCGGTGCCTCCCATTTGACCTTGACCCCAAGTCCCGAGCCTGCCCTTTCCGGAATCTTCATAAAAGTCTAGGATCTTGCAGCTGGTGGAGCCCAGGGGATGATGCAGGCCACTTCGTGGACACCTTTCCCAGGTCCTGTGCACACTGCTGGTTTCACCAGCTGAGTGCTCTCACGGGCCCTGGCATCCTCTGCCACGCGTATATGCTACCTCCTGCAGTGACAGTTGCTATAGACGGAGGACCCTGAGATGTGCCCTCAGAACTGGCCCTTGGTGATGCTGGAGCTCCTCACCGGAAAGGGGAGGGAGCTCTCCGTCTGAAGAGCGTGGAGAGGTCAAGTTCATTCACACGCCCTGCAGCACTGTAAATACCCCGCTCACACCCTCATTCTTACAGCCTGAGCTTGGGGGGCAATATGTGGGCTGTCTTTCTTTTCCTCCATATTCGTTGCACGCATGCGCGCGCACACACACATGCGCGCACATATGCCCGCATACACAGGCAAGCACACATACACGCACGAGCGAAGCTGTCATGGACCCGGTCCTCTGTGCGCTAAGTACCACCTGAGAATGCCTCTCTTTAACGTTCGAGTCTCTGAACCAGATGTCCGCTTTGCTTTGCGACACGAATGGGTGCGTTTGCAGTGCGCCATGTGTATAGGCATTTCCCAGGCTGGAGGAGCTGGGGTAAGGCATTTTGTTCTTGTAACTCTTGCTGCTATTGCCGGGCTCTTTTTAAATCCCAGAATTACAAAGATGAGTTTCAAGAAGTGATTGTGATCTCAAGGGGAGTTTCAGTGTCTCAACGCTTTCCTTGCAGGAAACCTAATGTTCTTGAACTGGTGTTTAATTTTATTTTTGGCTTTGGTTTTTGGGGCTGGACAGGGTGGGGGTGGGGAGGGCTTCCTGTATGGCCCCAGGCCAGCCTTGAACTCTCCATCCTCCTGCCTCAGTCCCTTCCAAGTATATTCTAGAAATTACAGGCACGTGCCGCTGCACTTAGCTCTTGAACTGGTATTTTTAATTGATTAACTGACTGATCGATTGATTGATTGATTATAGTGGTGGGGATGGAACCCAGGACCTCACACATGTAGGCAGGTGCTCTACCTCTGAGCTACACCTCTGGCCCTGAGCTGGCATTTAAATATGACATGCTAGAGACCTGTGCTGGGCCCCCTCTCTAAGGGGGTGGGGACAACCTGTGGCTTGTGGAATGCTCCACGCATGTCACCGGCCCTCGCTTTGCTAAGGGCCAGCAAATTGTCCTATTAAAGGGTGGGTTCTGTGTAATTGACAGATTCTGTGCCTGGTCCCTTGGTGTCCTCTCAAGGAGCCAAGATAACCACGGCCCCTGCCAGGCTGAAGGCTTTGACCAGGCGGCACAAAGGGCATCTGGGTAAGGAAGGGCAAGCAATGAATGGTAAGACAGTGGCCCTCCTGTGCGGCAAGGGCTGCTGGTGTCTCCAGGGATGCTCAGTGGTAGATGAGGGTGGGGGAGGGCAGGCCCCTAAGAAGTGCCCACCCCGAGAGCAGGGTCTTGAGTAAACTCTTGAGGACCCAGCCCCTGAAAATTTGTGCCAGGTGGGTCCCTTTGCCAGGCAGCTGGGACAAAGGATGATCTTCTCCATGAAAGGTGACAAACAGCAGCAACCAGTGTCCTCAGAAAGGTCACTGTCTCCTCAGAATCACTGGTGTGTGAGGCGTGGGCATGTGCAGGAGTCCTCACCCTCGGGGCCGCCTGCCTGCTCTGTGTGGGGGGCTGAGGGCCCTTGGGCCCCTCTGCCCATCGGGGCCCTGGGACCACCGCCTGTGCTAGGGGGGAAGGGCAGGCAGAGGCCAGGGCGGCCTTCTCATCCCTGCGCTCTGCCCCAGGCACCCTCCCTGCTGCGGCCCTGGCAGAGTCAGGACAGACAAGACCTCTGAGGTTTATGCAAGCATGGAAGAGACACTAGTGCCACCCTCTGCTTAACACTTGGGCCTGAGGTCCCCTCACCAGCAGCTCCCGATGTGAGTTTAATGAGTTTTAATGAATATGCTTACAGGAAGGACAGTGTCACACCCAAAGGCCCTGCTGTTCTGAGCTGCATGATGATAGAAGGGCCTTGCACTGAACAGGAGGATCATGAGTTCGAGGCCATCTTGGGCTACTAAGACCCTGTTCAAAAAAAACAAAAAAAAACAAAAAAAAAACGCCCTGAGGTGGCCCAGCCCAAGCCTGCAGCCTGCAGCGGGCTGGAGTGTGAATGGGGGCAGGTGCGGAAGCTCCCCACTCCGAAGGCCTTGCACGGAGCAGACAGGCAGTGGGAGAAAGGGCTAAGTGTGCTTGAGCAGCTGCCTTGAGTTTTAATTCAATTGCGCCCGTCTGACTTGCTGAATCAGTGTTGGGAAAACACAAGGCTCCCCTGGGAGCAGAGGTGTTTGTTATAAACAGAAGGTATTACCAGCCTGAGGCATCCCTGCTCAGGCACAGCCAGAGCCCCAGCCTGAGCGGCAGAGCTGCTCTACCGCCTCTGGCTCTTGCTTAGCTCTCCTCTGCTTGTCCCAGGAGGAGCCCACACCCAGGGGCGCCTGGAGCAAGCCCGGCTCGGCTCCCGCCTGCAGGCCCTTCACCGCCAGGAAGAAGGAGGCACCTGCGCTCGGAGCACACGCGCCGGGCCCCACCCATGCTGGGAAAGTCGCTGAAGAGGGAGCTACTGCCTGCGCCTGCCGCTCTCCTTTGAGCCAGACTTGTCCTTTCTGATGCAGCACCTCACTCCTTAGCTCTAAGCTGCTGCCCTGAGACACAGCTCACAGGGCCCGAGTCACCCTCTGAAAGTGTTTCCAGGGCGTGCCCGGAGCGGGGCAGCCACCATGATGATGACAACGTCCATCTCCCGGAAGGGAGCGCCACACCCTTCAGCTGGTACCACCCCCACTCCCCACTGCCCCCTGCAGCTGTAAGCCACAGCTGCTCCTTCTACCCCTATCAAGTCTTATTCTGTTACCAAATCAGCCCTGTTTCTCCATCTCACAGGGTGCCAATCCCCTAAAATGAGTTTTGCAAAGCTCAGAGGTTTCATTCACGAAGAAACCCAGGTTTGAGACTGAAGAGCGAGTCAAGGTCTGCCTCCCTGAGGACGGGGCCCCGAGGCACAGGAACAGGCAAAGGAGGCAGCGGTCTGCACACACACAGTCAAACCTCCTGCCTCTTTCTGGGAGTATGATCAGAAACCATGGAGGCCTCGGGATGACCTGGGAGGAATTTCTAGCCCTCTGACATCAAGAAGTCACCGCAGGACATTGGCACAGGCCCAAGTGGCAAAAGATTTGAGCTGGGTAAAATCTGCCTCTGCGTTCCTGACAGTGAGGCAGAAGCGTCACCTGCAGCGGGGCTGTGGGAGCATGCATGAGGAGGTGGAGAAGGGCTGGGTTTCTGGCCACTCAGGCGCCTGCCCCAGTCTGCCCCCACTCGCGTGTGTGGGGAAGCCCTCCAAACCCCGGTGCGCAGAGGGCTATGGAGGCTCCAGCACCCGGCCAGCGGCTACTGGGGACTGAGCCCCGCCTCCAGCCCCTCTGCCTCCAGAGGTCACGCTGTGCGGAAAGTTCCCAGCCTAATCACAGGGCTGCTTCCTCCAAGAGTCCCACATCGGCTCGGGTGTGCTAGGAAGAGATTATTAATGACAACAGAGGCTCCGATCCACCTGGCCACTCGGGAAGTTACACAGGTTCCAGAAGCTCCATGCCAGGAACAAGAAATGGAAACAAGTACCTGCTTCTCATTAGGTCACATGCATTACTACGTATTCTGACCCACGCCTTCATCAGATACACCGTTTGCAACTTTCTTCCAGTTGGACTTGTCTTTTCATTCCTAACAATATCTTTTATTTTTTATTTATTTATTTATTTATTTTTTTGGCGGTACTGGGGATCGAACTCAGGACCCTGCGCTTGCTAGGCAAGCGCTTATTCCACTGAGCTATATCCCCAGCCCCGCCTAACAATATCTTTTAAAGAGCAGACATTCTTAGTTTACTGAAGTCCAGTTATCACTTCCTTTCTTTTTTGGAGCATGATTTTTTTTTTTTTTTGAGGTAAGGTCTTGCTGTGTTGACCAGGCTGGCCTCAAACTCACTACATAGCCCAGGCTGACTTCAAACTCCTGATCCTCCTGCCTCAGCTTCCTGACTGATGGGATTGCAGGTGCGCACCACCTTAGTGGGTCATGCTTTTGATGTCGTAGCTAAGAAAAGTTTGCCTAACTCATGGCCGCTAAGATTTGGCACTATGTTCTCTTATGCTTCATAGTTGCACGCTGTATAATCACATCTGTGGCCCATTTTGGGTTCGTTTTTGTGTGTGGTAAGATGCAGAAGATGTGGATTGAAGTTTTGTTGTGTATATGTTTTTGCTTTGTTTTTCTGAGACAAGGTCTCATTGTGTAGCCCAGCCTGGCCTTGAGTTTAAGCTCCCGAGTGCTGGGGTCGCAGGCAGGCGCCACCATGCCTGACCTGAACTTCATTCTTGTGCATTTGGCTGTCCAGTTGCTCCACCACCATTTGCTGACGGGACTCGTTTCTCCGCCGAGTTACTTTCACACTTGTTGAAAATCGCTTGCTCACGTATGCGGGCTCTGTTTCTGGCCTCTCTGTTCTCTCTCATCCGTCCTGTGTCTATCTTTGTACACGTGCCGCATCTACTTAGCTT
This sequence comes from Dinomys branickii, assembly GCA_004027595.1. Lineage (NCBI taxonomy): Eukaryota > Metazoa > Chordata > Mammalia > Rodentia > Dinomyidae > Dinomys > Dinomys branickii. The sequence goes on along the minus strand of PVLD010003802.1, from coordinate 11,864 downwards.
CATAACCTGGAGTCCAGCCAGCGTGCCTCCAACCTCGTTCTTTCTCACAGTTGTTTCAGTTATTCCGGTGAATTTTAGACTCGCCTTGTCAGTTTGTACAGAAAAAGTGCTGTGGGGTTTTCATGGGCATTGCGTGGGCTCTGCAGAACAATTTGGGGTCAGTTGGCCTCTTAACAGCCCCGAGCCTTCTGAGCCATGAACACAGCCCATCTCGGGTTTGTTTAGGTCTTCCTTAATTGCTCCCCACATTTGTGGCATCGGTTTGCAGGTCTTTGTGGGACATCTGTGTCCCCTGGAGTAGAACCATCTGCTTTGATTGGGAGGGCTCCAGGCCTGTTGCACAAGTGATTCTGACAGAGCAAGGACCCTCTCCGGGACCACTTGCCAGGGACATGAGGCAGTGATCAGTGTGAGGTGTCAGCAGCTGCTGGCTTCCCAGAGCAGTGCAGTGCCACCTGGGGACCCATGCGCCTCGTGGCTGCTGTCCTGCAGACCTGCAGAGGAGTCCAAGTGCCATGCGGCGTCCCGCCAGCCAGAGCTGGCCTCCAGAGCCACAGCGGCAGAGCTGAGCTGTGGGGAGGAGAAAGATCTTTCCCTCTGGAATCCTGGGCTCATGGCTGAGGCCCCGCCAAGAGAGGACAGATTAGCAAGAGAGAGGCACATGCATGTATTTAATAGGAGTTCCACGTGACACGAGGGACTTCCTCACCCCAAAAAACAGGGAAGCCTGGGTGGTTTTTGCGCTTTGGATGAAAAGTAGATACAGGCAGAAAAATTGTGATTGAATAAAGAAACTGGATCCAGTGGTAATAAGCGGGTAGATGCCCCTCTGAGCCTGGGTCGTCAGGGGTGGCATGTCCCTTTCCTTTAGACCTGCTTTAGGGCAAGGTTGGAAAAATCCCTCCTGGGTCCAAGGCCCTTCTTCCAGTGTCCTGGTGGAGCTAAGACGGTCACCTGCCTCTCATTCTGGAAATGCCAGGTGGCCACGTTCGGGAGCAATGTGTCCCAGACCTGGAAAGTGGCTCACCAGCTCTGTGCACATCCTTCCCTACACGGGCTCATCGTCTCCAGTGTCCCCGAGTTGTTTGCTGGCTACCATCCTCAGTCTTTCCAGGAAAATACCCACGGATGAGAGAGAAATACCTGCACAAGTGTTATGAGTGCCAAAAGCCAAGGAGGGGTGGTGTCTGGTGAGTCTGGAACCTACAAGAACTTGTGTGGGTCCTTCCTCTGGGTGTTTCTAAGAGTGGTGTGCTCTCCTCACCTGCACCCCAATATCTAGTGCTGGGTTAAAGGCACAGGCTCCAGGCTGGTCTCCTTGTATCTAGACATTGATTTCCAAATCATTTCTGCACAGTGTGGGCTAGATTTATTCTCTTAAGCCACAAGATTCACTGTTTTGCTCCCCTGCTCACGGACTATCCATGACTCCCTCCTACTCTCAGGATAAGGTCCAAACTCCTTGGCCTGGCATTCAAGAGAGCCACAGACCTGGCCCTCCTCTGTGTGCCTCAAATCCTCTGCTCCAGCCAGGCCATCTTCGCTGGCCCAAGGATGCTCCCCCTCTGAGCGCAGCTCCTGTGTGCCCCTCCTGCCCCATCCACCCCACCTGCCCAAACCGTGCCCCTCCCTAAAGAGCAGTTCACATTCCATTTTCCTGTGGAACCTTCCTCACAGTGATGTCCCACTTGGGTGCCTTCTGTCCCTGTTAAAACATGTTTATCAGTGCACATTTGTAGTACACAGTGATTACATTTGCTGTGGACTATAGGTACATGTACACAACATCTCAACCCCTTTCGTTCCCCATCCTCGCCTTCCCTCCATCTCCAGAGGCTTATCTCCTGTTTCATAAGTTAAATCAGGGGCTTTGTTTATTTTTACTTTTGTCTTCTTTATTTTTGTTTTTGTCTTTTTGAGACAGGGTTTTGCTATGTAGTACAGGCTGGCCTTGAGCTCACTTTGTAGCCCAGGATGGCTTTGAACTTGCAGTGATCCTCCAGCCTCAGCCTTCCAAGAGTGCTGGGATCCCAGGCCTATGCCACCACATCTGGCCCCAGGGACTTTATTTCACAACTCATCTTCACCTTTATTATTTGTAAGAATTCTTTAGTAGTTGTTAATTCTACTAGCTCTGTTTTAATGAGTCTATCTATCCTGGACACCAGACATGCATGCGTGTCCCCCCCAACACACTTCCACATTTCTGATGGGTTTATAGAAGTTGGTTACCTTCTAGGGGTCATTTCTAATTCAGACATCCAAAGCCGGAGCCCCCGAGGGCCCTCGCTACAGATGCCAACACGAAGATGCTGAGAGCATGTGACATGCCACGTCCTAGGGCAAGTGAGTGTCAGTCGGGCTGGGGCACCCACCTGTGTCCCTCCCACTCTTTGCTTGCCCTAGAGGAAGAGGACTGAAGTGCCAAGAGGCCCTTCATGCCCGCACAGGAAAACCAAGAGCCCTTTTGCTAAAAAATTACAGGAGGGGGCTGGGGATATAGCTCAGTGGAATAAGTGCTTGCCTGGCAAGCGCAAGGTCGTAAATTCAATCCCCAGTACCGCAAAAAAAAATAAAAATAAAATAATAAAAAATTACAGGAAATGCACCTAGCATAACATGTACTGTTTTAATCATTTTACAGTGAATAATCCAGTGGCAACCATCACCGCCACCGGGCTCCCAGACACGTCCACTCCTCCCAGAGCCAAACCTGTCCTGCTCAGTAGCCCCTCCCGTCATCCCTTGTGTTCGCCCATCAGCTTCTCTTCACTGCAGATCTGCCAATTCCGAACACTTCAAAGATGTGAGATCACATGAGATGGGTTTTTCCCCTGCACCCTTTCCTTATACTGGGGCCACGTAAAATACCCGGTCTATGTCGTAGTGTAAAATTATTTGTCAAGAGGCTGAATCAGCATGACCTGGAACCCCAAATTTCCTGATACCTAGAGGCCAACAAAGCTGATCTCAGCGCCTGCCCGTGGCTCTGAGTGTGACCGTGGCCTTCCTGACCCGTCTCAGGGAGCTCTGCCTTCCGGCCCCTCCCCGACCCCAGCTCCCACGGCACCTGGAACAGCAGGGTGTGCGGTAGAAGGGCATAGTGGGGGACAGGGGCTCCTGTGGCAGTGGGCAGGAAGCAGAGGCAAGAAATGTGGAGTCATGGAGGGAGGTGGACCCCCAGGCCACACCCCATGACCCCTCTTCCCTCCAGACTCCACCTTTTAACAGCAAGTCAGCCATGAGCTGCCATGATCCAGTCCCCTGCCAAAGGTCCTGCCTGTGACCCCATGAGGCGTTAGGGGGACATCTAGATAGAAACCCTAACAGTACCAGTGCCGTCCCTAAAGCCCCCCTGGATACAGTACAGACCCACTGCCACCCTTCACATGACTGTCCAGACCAGGAGGCCCAGCGTCAACCTCGCTCTGGTGGCGGGGTATCCATCTCTCCAGCGCTGGGTACCAGTTCCAAGTGCCTCTGGGTGCCCAGTGGACAGATCTGCACCCTGCCAGGCTCTGTGTTGCCATGGGCAGCCCTGGTTTCAAAGAGCTCTGTGGTCTCAGTCCTAAGAGCTGTGTTTGACTGAAGGTTTCAGAGCACCTTGCTTGATCTCTGTGCTGTCTTAGGCCTAGGGTGGAGCCTGATGCGCTCCCCTCTGCTGCCTGAGCGTGGCCTGGCTGAGATGCTACAGCTCCTTCTTGGCCTGGGCATTTGTTTCCCTTTCTTAGGCTGTTGCAGTGGTGTTTCAGGGGTCATCTTTGTGCTTCCTGTCTGTCAATGAGGTGACCTCAGCAGGGAGCCAGCCAGACAGGAGGACTGCTCAGAATCCAAGTGGACTGAAATATATTCAGGAGATGTGGTCCAGCCAGATTGAAAGGGCATGGAAAGAATTCAGAACAGTGTGGAGCAGTAAACAGAGGCACTGAGAAGACGGGGAGCAGGGCTGCAAACCCGTATCAGACTTGGTGTTTCGGGAAGGTCTGCACAATGCGGAGGCAGAAGTAGTCCAGGATTTAGGCACGGAGATCCTAGGGCGGGGAGAGCTGTGACTTGGAGATGCCGTGCTTCAGCAGACCTTGTATTTACTTGGTCTCAAGTCATTCATTATTGTCATGAGGAAAATTGCCATAGGTGTCTGTATTTCTAGATCTCATGACCCCGCCAAAAATATGATCCGTTAGCAGCTTCAGCCTAGCAAGAAGATCACGCAATTTGCTTGAAATTGTAGCCTCAGTTCCTTGCAGGGAACGTTAAATGACAGAAGCTGTGAGCGCAAGGTCGGCGGAGGCCCAAGGCCGAGCACATCTTCCTCTTACACCCTTCCGGTCTCGGGGACGGAGCAGTGGCTCTCCCTAAATCATGCCATCACTGAGCTGTCATTTGATCCACCCAGCAGGGGCTGGAGATCTAGCATTCAGTGTTTACGTGAGATCTGGTCCCTGTGGGTGCAAAATGAGGAAGGCCTTATCCACAGGGGCAGTAACAGCAGCCCCCTTGCATCAAAAGGCTTTACCGGGCACCTTCTCAGCTTCTCTGAGAAAACAGTAAGATCTTTTTTATTTCCCTAAAGTGAAAGGAAGGGAGAGGGACACCAGCTCTGTCCCCAGAGCGTACCTTTTGGCTGCTAAAGCCATGATGCTTTGTGTATTTAAATAGAATTGTCCACTCTATAATAAGATTCATTTCTCTGCCCCAGCCAGGTGTGGTGGCACACGCCTGTAATCCCAGCACTCTGGGAGGCTGAAGCAGGAGGATCGGCATAAGTTCAAGGCCAGCCGAGGCTACAAAGTGAGTTCAAGGCCAGCCTGAACTGTGTAGTGAGACACTGTCTCAAGACAAAAACAACAACAAAAAAAAGAGATTCTTTTCTCTGTGCCAAACCTAAGTTTTTCTCTCACTACCAGAAGTCCACAGGGACTTATATGCCCCAGTGCAGCCTTGGGGAAGGAAGAGAACCCTCACCAAAGGTCCAGGAAGGCAGGGAGTAGTGGGAGCCATTCCAGGCCAGAACAGACATCCGGTGCCAGTCCCGGAGCTTGTTTCTGGTGCAGGAGCTTTATTAGGTGGGGTGAGGGGAGCTGCTGTGGTAGAGTCCAAGGGTAAATCCACACGTTAGAGGAGACAAAGCTTCTCCCTCCTGCAGCGGTCTGTGGAGGATCGTCCAGGACACTGTGCCAAGCCCCCTGCAAGACTGTGGCAGCCGGGGAGGTCTGGCCGTGTCCACTCTGGGCACTGCTGCTGGGCAAAAGGAGCTGCCTCCCTCAAGCCCTGCACCCTGAGCAGCAAGTTGCTGCATCCAAGGCCTAGGACCATGGGACCAAAGAGGCCATCCCTGCTGCTGTCCAGATGGCCGAGAAGAGCCGCTCCAGTCCCAGGTTCCCCCCCCCGCCGCTTGGCAGAGGCTCTGTCCAGCTTCACTGTGTCGGTTTTGCTCACCTTGTGGCCTCAGGACAGAGTCTGCCCCCGGCTGAGTGACCGGGAGATGCAGGCAGGGTTCCTGGCCGGGAAGTCACTTTGTTGTCCTCGGGCACTGAGAGACCAGGTTCTCTTTACCTTCTTTCTTTGCTACTCCTCTGGCTTTGCCCTGGGTGGAAGCCAGGTTGCAGGCTCCTTTTGCCCCAGGTTATGGAAATGGGAAAGAGAATGCGAAGAAGGTAGATCTGGTGGTACACACCTGTGATCTCAGTGCTCTGGGAGGCTGAGGCAGGAGGAGCCCAGTCTGGGCAACATAGCAAAACGCTGACTCAAAATTAAAAAAAAAATAAAAACAAAAAACTGGGCATGTAGCTCAGTGTGAAGATCCTGGACTGCAAAAGAAAAAAATAAGTTAAAAAACAAGAACTAGAGAAAGTGAACTGTATGTTAAGATGACCTTCTAGGGAGGCCACGCAACCCCAGGGGGCTCAGGAAGCAATAGGGCGGCCACAGCAGATGGCCAGGTGCTTCCCTGGTGACCTCTAATGTGAACTTGTGTGGCCAGAGCTCCTTGTGTCACAGAGCTCTGCAGTGGGGTCAGCAAATGTGAGCCGTTTACTGGTGTGGAGACCCCCAGAGCATCGTCACGCCCAAAGACGAGGAGCCCAGCACACCCAACAGTGCCGCTGATGGGCCCTGCGTGAAAAGCCACCCTGCCGATATTGCACAATGCCTTGAGGACAGCCCTCACCTGGTCATTCTCTCCTGTTGAGGGAAGCTTAGCAGGACGTAAGTGGGATACAGTGACGTGACAGGCACAACCTTCAACACACTTGGTAAAAAGAAATAATTACCAAGCTTCAGTTTCTTTTATTAGCCACAAATTACTTGTAAAAATCTCTCTTCTGGTCATGATGTGCAGTTGTGGGCTTTTGCTTCTGCTTTTGAGGGCAGGCAGAGAGGGTCTGCAGTGCCCAGGTGACGCCACCTTGCTGCTTTGGGTTGGGCAGTTGTCCCAGAAGTCCGGGGAAATGCTCTCCTCTCGCCCTGGCTCAGTGCCCCTGGACCCTCTTAGCCCTAATGTGAGGTGAATGCCCTGAACTTCCTTGCCATCCTGCCCCTTAAATCCAAGAACCTGCAGGCCAGGGGGTGGGCTGGTGACCCTGTCTCTGGGGTGACCTTGAGGCTGGCTTTCCTGGGCCTGTGGGAGAGGGGGCCCATCCTTGTCCTGTGCCCCCTGGGTAGCAGCCTACCCATGGCCCAGCAGCCAGCTCGGGCTTGCAGCCAGGCCTTGGCCTGGTGCTGCCTGGGTTGAGGGGACCCTTGGCTGCAGAGGCTCTGGGGCTTCCAGTTCCCAGCCAGGGCAGAGGAGCCTTGCTAGGAAGTCATGTGCTCTGCGCAGTGCGTGTCCCAGGTGCTTATTAGCTGCAGCCACCCCCTGTGCCGAGGGACACTGGGACATGTTCCTTCTCAAGGTGTTGGTGCCACCATCCCACCTCCCACCTTGCCCTCTGCACCCCTGTCCCAAGCCAACATGCAGAAGAGGAGGCAGAAGTGCTGGCCACCCTGATTCTATCAGTGCATCCTCGGTGCGTGCTGAAATGTCCCTTGTACCTCTTAAGTAGGCACGATTATTATATGTTAATCAAAAATTTGTTTTAGTTCTCTTGCTTTCATAGACAGGAGGTGGGGCAAAGCTGGCACAGTGGGCAAGGGGCAGGCTGTGGTTCCCCGGCCGTCCTCATCCCGCTCCTGCCCCACCCTGCCAGCCTGCTTCTGGGCATATGGGGAGCCGGTTTATTAGGGCCTGGTGGCTGTTGTTTTAAGGATTTAAAAACCCTTTAAAAGGAAATGGTGTTGCCACCCCTTTCCCTTTCAGCGTGTACTAAGCAACTGGACCCAGAAATCCTGGCAGATGCCAGGCCTGGCTGTGTCCCTCTGCACACAGCCGGGCTGTGCAGACCTGAGCCAGGAGGAGTGGGGACTCCTTCTGTCTCCCCGTCCTGTGCGTGCTGTGGTGCTGGAAGACAGGACTTTGGGGCCTCACAGCCCGAGGGCCCAGGACAGGAACAGAGGCTTATGAGGGCTGAGTGCGCAGGGAGGGCGGGGTGCCATCTGCCCACTCACCTTGGGATCTGTCTCAGACAAGCCGCAGGGCCGTGGAGCCCATCTCTGCCACTAGGCCTGGCAAGGTGACGGGCTCCACTGTGCCCCCTAAGGAAAATGTGGCCTCTGGTACCTCCCAGTGTGGCCTGACTTGGAAACGGTTGTTGCTGGTGTAATTCGTTTTGGTGAGGTCATACTGAAGGACAGCGGGTCCCCAGGTCAAGACGAGTGGTGTCCTTGGACGAGAACAGAGTCGCTGGCTGAAGCCAGCCCTGTGACAGCAGAGGCAGAGGTTGAGGTGGCCTCTGCACACCAGGGTGCAAGGACTGCCAGCAGCACCAGAAGCGGGAAGAGGGCCTGGGCTGCTGTTCTTGCAGGCTTCAGAGGGAGGGTGGCCCTGCGGCACCTTCACTTCTGACTTCCGCCCCAGAACTGTAAGGCAGCACCTTTGGCTGCTTGGGGCCACCCTGTTTGCAGAACCGTTTCTGCAGCTGTGGGAAGTCGTAGAGAGGCGAAAGCAGCTGTGCCCCACAGCACCATGAACATGCCCTGTGCCCCGGGGACCTGTCAGTCCCTGTGTCCCCCAGGGAAGCCCTCTGTGAGACCTGGTCACCGCGGGGCAAGGCTGACCTGTGTGATGAGCCCCGGGGGCTCAGGCAGAGGCTGGGCCTGGAGCCTGGAGTGGTGGGGATAGACCCTCATCCCGTCCATGCATCAGTGTGTCAGCTTCAGGGCCTGCTGGGGACAATCCTGGAGCATCTGTGACCACGTGTGTGCGTCTTCAGTCTGAGTCGGTGGCATTCAAATGCGTGTCTTACCATGCAGCAAGTTCTGACAGGCCATGAACCTTCAGAGAGGACTAGGAAACACTCGGCACTGCAGGAATCTGTGACTGCCGAGGGCTGAGGCGTGGCCCCCAGCCTGGTGCCCTCTTGCCCTACGGGCAGCAAGCCTCAGCTCACTCCAATCAGGAGACGATTTGAGTGCTCAGTAGTAGCAGGGAGCCGCCACTCCTGTACCCATTCCAGCGCACCTCCCTGTCCAGCTCACAAGGCTGTGAGGTGCCCAGCCACTCCTGGTTGGCAGATGATGGCAGAAACCATCATCTCAGAAGGGCTGAGGACTTGACCCTGCACCACGCAGCTGGCGAGGTGCGGGCCCAGAGCAGGAGCCTTTGCCTTGACTCCAACGTAGGCAAAGCTCTGTCTACTCTGGATGGGGGAGTTGCTCTGCTCCCTCAGGACAGCTGCCTGCTTTCAGCAGGGCCTGTAGAAGGCATCACCCTTAGGAACCCAAAGCAGCCTGGCAGGCCGTGGGCAGAAAGCACGGGAGAGGAAGGTCTTTCTGGCGACGCCTTGTGCCTATGAATTCTGAAGTCTTCATGCTCTGTTCTGGTCTGTTTTTAGCTCCTCTCAATCTTCAGGGGCCCAGGTGTGGCCTGGAGCTCTGTGGGCCTCCGAGGACAGAGGGGCAGATGGAGTCACTACCTGCTGCAATGTGTGTGGCATTGGAGACGAGGCGCCTGGCCCAGCTCATTCTGACCTGTCAGTTCTCACTTTTCTTTGAAGCCTCCCTAAATAAAGGGCCAGCTGTGACTTTGATTCTGCTCTTTGAACTAGCGTCATGGAAGGTGCCAGAATCAGAGTCAGGGCTTCGAATATAATACACATAGGGGAAAGATCACAGGGCTGCATAAATTGTGGGGAATCTATTCCAGAGAAAGCAGTGCAACTATTAAAATGTCCATGTACTTCTCCATATGAAAAGGTGTTTATAATGTAGAGTAAAAAGAGTAGGTTACAAAGCTGTGTGGCATGACCCATTTTGTATTTAAAAATACAGCTACCTATCAAAATTATCTAGGAGGCATATACTGAAATCATTATAATTGTCATCTCTGGGCAGTAAGATTTTAGGTGATTTTATGTTCTTGTATTTAGTTGATATTTTCCTAATTTGTCTCCAAAATTAATGTTTAAATTTAAGCACAACAAATTTGGTGGTAATGGTCTTACAGAAACTCCTGGACATTGGTCTCAAACCAGTCATAGTAAACATTATGCTTGAGCAAATTATAGTGTGGAAGCCCACACTTTTTTTTTTCTTTTATTCTTATTTTGAAACAGGGTCTCGCTATGCAGTTTAGGCTGGCCTTGAACTCACTATGTAGTCCAGGCTGGCTAGCCTGGAACTTGCAGTGATCCTCCTGCCTCTGCCTCCCAAGTGCTGGGATTATTGGCATGCACCACCACACCTGGCGTTTTCTTTTTGTAAACTTACTTTTGTATTTTGAAAAACTTAAGATCCATGGAAAGTTTTGAAGAGTGATACTGTCAGTAGCCAGATTGCTTTCACCTAGACAGTTGGATCGCACTGGCTGGGCCACCTCTGCTTTCTCTGTCTGGGGGGTTATGTTTCTTGGTAAAACTCTCACCTATCAGCCACAGTGGACCCAGGGAATCAACTGATGGCAGGGACAGCAGGGTAGGTTGGGCAGTGGGGGCCACCTGAGGGCCAGGGGAGGTGGGTGTGCACCTGGGCAGAGATCTGAGGCATTGTGGTTGAGTAGCCCACAGGACATTGAGACAGAAGTGGCCTGCAGATGAGAACTGTGGGTCTTAGGGCCAAAGGCAAGCTGGACACAAACACTATGGAAGCTCAGGAGTTGCACGGCTGTGCAGCACCATCCTGGAAGGCAGGAGTGGCCGTGGTCCTGTGGGAGTCCCGGTGCACTCACTCTGCTGTCCACTCAGGACAGTCATCTGTGCCCCCCTCAGGGGGAGAACACTCACGCCTGTGTTCCCCAGTACCACCCTCGCCTGGCCTGCCTCGGTGGGTGTTTATATGGATGAGGTTTCTTACGCAAGGCCTGGGTCCTCTACGCTGGGGACATTCTCCAAGATGACACCTGAGGTCTGCCCTGAGGTGAGCATTCGCAGACCCCACCCCACCGAGGGAGGACAGGTCAGGAGCTCTGTGGGTTTCCTGGCTGTAGGGTGGGGGACTGAGACCCCTTGTGGGCCAGGACCTCCTGAGGGCAGGCCTAGGACATGTGAGAGGTGAAAAAGCCCTGACAGTCCAGTTCTCACCACTGGCCCCTCACACACCCCATGTGGGCTGTGGCAGTGGCCTGGGTTAGGAAGTCCCATCCCCTCCACGGCCTCAGATGCAGCTGGTGGGAGGCAGGGGCAGACTCCCAAGGGGCTCTCTGGTGCGTCTGGAAATCACAGTTTTGCTGTTTCCTACCCTGCTGGCGACACAGTCAGTCCTGTGTACCAGTTCCTAGTGCTCCCGACCAGTGCTGGCCACCCTGGAGAGCAGAGACTGCACCTTGCCCACCCCTGGCCCCAGCGTGCAGTCTGTGTTGGCCCAACCCGAGCACTCCATCGGCAAACACCTGCAGGCGCAGCGAGCTCCCCGGAGTGGGTGTCACTCTGCAGTGTTAGCTGCATCCTCACGCCCACTTGGCACCCTGGGGCAGAGCCCCGTGCAGATAAGAAGGCTCCCTGCCCTCTGGAGCTCCCCACATAAAACGACCACTTCCGAGCTTACAATATGCCCAGCTGGCGTCACAGAGCCAAAGCGGGAAGAGAGTGGCTGGGGTGACCGGCCCTGGGCAGACAGGGAGGTCTGCTGGAGGGAGGGTAGAAAGGCTGCCCCAGGGGCTGTGCCGGGTCCTGGGAGGCGGGACAAGGAGGGGACCCCAGAGGAGTGTGGGTGCGGCCAGCAGGCCAATGGAGAGCTCAGGGAGCCCAGTGGCCAGGCCTGGGAGGTGCCGGGACTCTGGGGCTGTGATGGCCCACCCAGTGAGTTAGGAGAGGCGGGTGACCACTGGCTTGGTCCTGCCATGCAGCCTGGGCCATGGGCCAGGTAAGAGGTGGACACAGAGTTTCCCAGCCCGGAGGACGGGATCTTGAGCAGCACTCCCCTCCGAGCTGTCCTGCTGGAGGATGGCTCTGGGGCGTGGCCCAGGCATGCCTCGCTGTCTCCCTGGATTAATCCACTTCTAGGGTCCCGTGGGCTCTAAAGGGACCATGTTTCTCAGGCATGGGAGCTGGTGGGACAGCCGACATAAAGGACTCCCCTACCACCCCACAGGCCCCCAGCTGGGGCTGGGATTCCTCCTAGGAGCAGACCGTGCATCCGGGTCACTGGCTGTGCAGATGACGTGGGAGCTGCTGCTGCTGCTGCTGCTGCCGCTGCTGCAGGGGTGGAGGCAGAGCGGTGCCCACCCATCCGTCCAGGGCACTGGGAGCCCATGAGTCATGGGCTGGGGCGAGGAGCCTGGAGGAACAGAATGAGTAAAAGGAACAGGCAGACATGTCCCCTGCAGGCCTGCG